>JALIGW010000002.1:26973719-27001219 GCA_023053685.1 Diadophis punctatus similis
TCCCTGTGCACATCAACATATTAATTCTGGCATGTGTGCCTAATTATTTAGTGCAATGCCTAGTGGCTTCTGATAAGATGTGTATGTGCAACGAATGTCAAATTTGGGGGCTGTATATATCCATGATTACATCTGACCTGGCATGTGGGAGACAAATACATCCAGCCAGAATGTATTTCACACCAGGTTTGTGTTTCACCACTATGCAGTAAGAGTCAAGAAGTAGTATAATCTTGGGCTGAAGTGTTTTAGAATGTAAAGGATAATTAGGAAGCAAAATGAGGATCCCTATGGGATGGAAACAAGCAAATCATGTTTTGATTTTTTTAAAGAGGTGCCTTACTAACAGTTTGGAAGACTTGGGGAAAATATAGATTTTGTCTGCTAACAAAATCATCATCATCATCTTCTCCAAAATAGGCAATATTTATCTTCTGCACAGTCAATTAACAGGACTGGTTTGTAAGCAAAATCCTCAGCTTAAGAAACTTTTCTGCCCTAATTCTGATACACAAAAATTGCCGATTATTCAGAAATGAAGAAAAGACACACTGTACACTATGCATACTTCCAAAGTTCCAGAGCTAAGCAATAGCATTTTTTTCCCAATCATGGGGGTCAGGGGTATTATTAGACTGGTCTGATCTCTTGGCTGCTGTGTGTTTGTGTTTTTACATATTTTATATTTTCTTTACCTGCTATAAGCCGCCCAGAGTTGCTCTATGAGAATGGCAACTATATAAATGGAAGAAATATAAACAAAAATAAATAATGTCGTACAAGAAAGCTTGGGTAATAGAGAGATTAAAATGTTGGACGTGGTTCACATTATAGTCACGTTGGTTTACCAGGTAGCTAGGAGCAATGAAGCAGATAGACAGACACAAGTAGAGAAATGTTCAGAATGAATTGGACTGAAAATAGACTGGAACTGGTTATGCTTTTCCATATGATATGGAATATCTTTCATGAAGTTGTGGACAGGCTGTGTAGAGAAGTGTGGCCATTTCTTCTTTGCTCAATCCTTGTCTTTAGATGGCTCGATTTATCTTCCAGGTTGCTCCATGTTTAAGGGAGTTGATCAATGCCTCTTTGATTGCAGGATCTGTTTCTAACCACTTAAAGGGGGCATTTATAAGAATTTGTTGAAAAAGCTCTCTCTTGAGGGTCTTTCTAGTTATGTAGTATTCAAATATTGAATTCTTGGGTAAGATGATTGTGCCCTAGCTGCATCTGGATAAAAACTGATTTTCTGGGCTTGGTTTCCCAGATATGGTAAAGAGATTGCTTTAGTTGTTTAGTGGATAACCTACTTCGGAAATTAGATGGTGGAAATATGATACTTTTAGTTCTGGATTTCTTAGCAGACAGCATTCAATATGGTACCTTTCTGGGCCACCTTGTAAAATTAGGTCTTGGGATCACTGTTTTATGGTGTTTCTAATATTTCCTGCCAGAAAGTTACCTTATTTAATATGTATGTCATTTACATACAACTTCTCACAGGGCTCTATCTTGTTCCTGATGTAATCTAACTTCTACATGAAACCATTGGGACAGGTCATTCAGAGCTAGGGAATTAGATGCAATCCACTTCTACTGATGATGCCACTCAGCTCTATAGCTCCCTATTTTTTAACTCCAAGAAAACAATCAGTATGCTTGAACATTACCTAATCTTGATAATGATCTGGATGATGGAAAACAAACTTAAATCCAGACAATACAAAGGTGCTAATGATGTAGGGAAATTATTTATTGATAAGATCTCTATATTGCTTCAGTCATAGAATCTCAGAGTTGGAAGGGACCAAAGATTTCAAGTCTAACCTGCCCGCTGCAAAATCTAACAGACATTCAGTTACAATTATTTTGACAATTCCAGTGCCATTTATATGGGCTATCCTTCAGAAGTATCTCAAAATTGGAATTGGTGCAAAATGGCAAGGCTGCTAGCAGTTGCAAAGTACAGAATCATATGGTGCCTGAACTAAAAAATATTCATAATGGCCTAAGTAGGCCATTTGAAATGCTATATTGACCTCTAAAACCCTAAATGACTTAGGCTGTGAGTAGCTGAGGATGGCCTCTCTCACTATGATCCTGCTCAGTTATTTAAATCAATAGGACAGGGTCACCTGCATATTCACTGCCTTGAATTCCTCCCCTACCTGCTTTCTTATTTAAACTATTAACATTTTTACATTTGAAAATGATGTTCTCTAAGGAAAACCCTCCTTCAGATTAAATCTTATTAAGGTGATGCATACTTCGTTGTTGCCGATGTAGATGTTAACATTGTGAGTATGAGCAAGTCTAATTTCAGACTTATAAGAAGCATCTAGAAAAATTGTTCCAGGTGAATGGCAGAAGAGGGGAAGTACACCATGACAATATCAGAATGTTTTAATTCTTTATCTTGTTGTTTTGTTTCATTAACCACAAAAAAAATGGAATGCTGAAAAAGCATTTAAAAACATATATTGTGTTATGGTGCACAAAGGGTAAATGACTGTTACAAAAGCTTTTAGAAATCTGAATGTACACACTCTCATCTGACATTCCTTCATACAAAATAAGTGGTAAAACCATTATGTGCCAGGAATTTTAGATGAACTATTTAATAACATTCAAATAATTTTCATATCATAAAAATAGTTTGTTTTTTATACATCTATTCCCCCTACTGGCGATGCTTATTTTTATTTAGCTGTAAAAAAAAGTTTAATCCATAGAAAGAGAAAATAGAATCAAGACTTGATTCATTAAAATTGTTATAATTATGGATGATAGATACCGTACTTTTTATGTAGGTAGTGGGAAGTGAATAAAATGTCACGTTCCTGACATAACCTTATTTCTGCTCTTATTTGCTTTTGAAATATGTTGTGCTCTCATCCCATCAATAAATATTTGTTTTAAGGTACAATTTCATTCTTCTGCTTGGAATACGATTCCTGGGGATAAGCATATATACTTCTGCTAAGTAAATAAATATGATGTTTAAAAAGAGGATCTGCTGGTTCACACACAGGAGCTTAAAATGCTACAAAATTCACTTTTGCTCTACAATGGATATCTAACTGAAACATGTGATGTGTATACCTAACAACAAACTTGAGATTTATAACATGGACTCACATGCTGAAAAGAAGCATGACAGCTAAGACTGCTTACCTCCTTCGGCCATCAGGACCATCTAAACTCTTCAGGTGTTCATTTGTGACAAGCAGCCATGTGGCTCCATCAAATGTCTTCTGGGTGAGGGGGCAATTTTCATTGATTCTTCCCTCCAACTATAACCTCATGCATCATATCAAACTCTCAGGAGAAACTTTAGAAAAATCTGTAGCCTGCTAGAGGAGGTAAGTAATCCTTTTTTCAGAGAAAAAGAACTCTGCTTGAAATTTTTATAACCCAAACCATTATTTTTACAGCTCCGATGAAGCACCATAGAATTTAAGAGGAATGTGAATACAACGCGATATTGTTTATATTTCAAACCTGAACATGACACGCTTGCCCATATTAGTGTTGAAACTGCAGAAGTGAGAGGTGCTAGAGAAGTCCCATTCCTTGGTGGAACCTTAATAATAAATGAACACAAATAGCACTAAATAAAAGAAGTCAGTAATCATTTTCGACAGCAACCAGTACTAAAATCATATTAACGTGCGTCTAAAAAGACCTGAGTGAATAAAATGTCTTAGCCTAGCACTGAGAAGACAAAGTACACAACTGAGGGAGCATCTCTCAGGGGAGAGAATTCTGCAAATATGGGACCATTGCTAAAATATCTTTTCCATCTTGATCAACCTGTAGAATTCACATTAAGGAACACTTGGGAGACGGGCTCAGTTCAACATCCTATACAAATAGAAAAGTATATACCATTTGAATGGAATATAAGAGAAGTGGAGTGGGATTCTCCAACATATTGGTACTGTACATCAAAACACACACTTGAATTCAGCTTGGAAGCAGCATAGTTCTGAATACTATTCAAAGCAGCATAGTTCTGAATACTATTGAAAAGAAACAATAGGAAAGTTATTGTCCTAGTTTTCTGTTAGGGAAGCCTTTAGAACCGTGATGGTGAACCTATGGCATGTGTGCCACAGGTGGCATGCGGAGCCATATCTGAGGGCACGCGAGGCGTTGCCCTATGTCAGCTCCAGCATGCATGTGCATGCTAGCCAGCTAATTTTTGGCCTTCCGAAGGGCAGGGGGAGGCCATTTTGCCCCCCCCCCCAGGCTTCAGGAAAGCCTCCGGAGCCTGTAGATGGCAAAAAAAAGGCCCAATGGGCTTACCAGAAGTTCGGAAATGCCATCCACAGGCTTTTTCGCCATCCACAGGCTCCGGAGGCTTTCCTGAAGTCTGGGCAGGGCGAAAAACAGCCCAACGGGCCTATCGGAAGTCCAGAGGCTTCAGTGAGGCCTGCATGCATGTGCGGGGCCAGCGAGGGGGGATTGTGTGTGCATGCGTGGGGGAGGGCATTGCATTATGGGTGTGGGCACACACGCATGCGCTATCGTGCACACACAAGCCCTTTTGGCACCCAAGCAAAAAAAGGTTCGCCATCATTGCTTTAGAAGTTTCTGCTATCTATATTGAAAGTAAGATGCTGCTTAGAAGAATCATTGGTTTAATCTAGCACAGCACTCTTTATATGGTTATATTTAAAACAGTGGTTCCCAACCTGGAGGTCGCGACCCCTTTGGGGGTCAAACGACCTTTTCCCAGGGGTCGCCCTGGCATCCTCAGCTCCCCCCCACTCCCACAAGCCTGGCCATATCTCGCCCCACAACCCGCCACCCACCCCCGTGCCCCCACCGCAACCCACCCCGCCACCGCCATTTGGGTTCTTTTACCCTCTGTGCAATCGCAAAGTGTTCTGCGCATGCGCAGAGGGTAAAAGAACCCAAATGGCGGCATCCGGGAGAAGTCTCCAGATCTGGGCGAGGTCTCGGGGAGCTTGTCGAGCTCCGTCGTGAAAGGCATGCGCGACTTTGGCGGGGCCGGGACAGGCGGCTGCCCGCAGAGAGCCATCCCCTTCACCCTGAACGCTACAGGTAGATGGGAGAGACTCTGCAAAGGGGATGGCTCTCTCAGGGCAGCCGCCGATCCCGGCCCCGCCGAAGTCATGCACACCTTTTGCGACGGGGCTCAAAAAGCTCCCGGAGGCAACATGCGAAGCAAGCGGAGACCTCGCCCAGATCTGGAGACTTCGCCCGGACGCCGTCATTTGGGTTATTTTACCCTCTGCGCATGTGCAGAACGCTTTGCGCATGCGCAAAGGGTAAAAGAACCCAAATGGTGGTGGTGGGGTGGGTCACGCGTCGCGGCATTAGGAAGGTTGGGAACCGCTGATTTAAAAGCAGCTGAAAAGAGGGAAAAGGACATTTGCATTCACTTTGATATCTCATGTAAGCTGCCAAATAGATGGATAGTACTACAAATTTTCATAGCACCTATTGCATGTGTTGGTGTATGGAAGGAGAGTGATTTAAACCCCATTCCTATGTCCCAACTCAGATTGTTTTTCACTCAGTTCACAAATTTAAAGATTGTCAATGTAGAACAGACAATGAAGGGAGCTATTAATACCCCCATCTTAAATTCTAAGCAGTTCACGTATTTATAAGATGCATCATATTTGGGAAATTAAAGCAAGAACATGATATGTGAAAACAAACAAAATTTCCTTGTCTGAAGATTATCCTTAACTACCTGCTGCAATAAAACAATGGGCTTTTTTTAATGTTTGCAGTATTGTAGAATATTGACCTCAATATAATGGAGTGAGCTGGCACTCAAATGATGGGCACACCAAGGTTCAAGAGCAACATGTTTATATCACAGAAAATAAATGAATCCTTAGAGAAATTTTAAAAAGTTTTAAATAGCTGGCTGCATTTTATGGACTTAAAGTAGCTGATATTATTGCAGCGCTTCACATGGCAGAGAGAGATAACTAATTAACAGGGAATTCCCTGTGAAAACCTAATTCTAAAGTATTTTGGCTTCACATTTCCTGCAGATGGATTGCAGGAAATTCTAGACCAAGCTGAGCCAAATGAATGATGGCTTTCCAGATGAAGAGAATATTTTCATCCCTATTTTGAACTCAAGCCCATATTTCCAGTAATACAGGTCTGTAGGATTTTTAGGCTATGGACTGTAAAACCTGGGTCTATAAAAGCAGATTACTTTCCACCCAGACATAATGTTGAAGATACCTACTTATTTCCCCACAGCAAAGAGAATGCTTAGAGATAAATAATGAAAGTGGGTGGAGTTGGCCTTCTTAGTAAGCTCTAGGGAACACTAGTCAGATAGTTAATTTAAGTACATTGATCATGTGTCCTAGTCATTTGAAGCCAAAGTCTTCAGTGAAATGCAGTGAACTATAGTTGCTTTTAGGTGATCATGTCTTATATGGTCCAACATGTAAAAGTTTCCATTCGGATTTGTCTCCTCACCCCTACCCCATCATCATCTTCCTTTTCTGAGGGATTCAGTCAATATGTGTAGATACAGTGATTTGAAGGTGCAAAATAATGCTAAAAACTACCATGCAAGAATGTAAAGAATGGTCTATATCTTGAACAATATCTTCTACCTTGGATCAATAAAGTTTACACTAGTCAGTTTCTCTCTACCTCTCCGTTTATAAAATGAGAGTAATAGCAACTTAGTTTCAGTGTTTTATTAGCAAAGTGAGCTGCAAATGGATATCTACAGGTGATGAAAAATGTATAAACATGGACTAAGGAACAAAACTTTAATTAAATGAAAAGCATATTTACAGTATTCCATTCCGTGTCACACAATGACCACTCGGACACATCTGTGAAGTTCACAATAGAACACTAAGTTAATAATCCTTGTCCATGGTTGTTCACTTACAAACACACTTTAGGTCCTGCTGTTTTTTGTTCTGGAGATAGTACTGTATTTTTTGGAGTATAAGACGCACCAGAGTATAAGACACACCTTAGTTTTGGGGGAGGAAAACAAGAAAAAAATTCTGCCTCTGCCCTCCAGTAATTTGCCTCCCAGCAAACAGCAAACAGTACAGATGATATACACTGTTTGCTGTGTATTTCTGTGCATGTGTACCTGACCCATAGAAATAGCAAAGAATTGGAGAAATGTACATTATGACAGTATATTAATGCCAGAAAGCTTTCTTAAATGTAGTAACTCCTCCCAATTATTTAAATAGATCTACTCCAAACATGACTAAGTCAGGGTTTAACTCAGCTGCCTTATCTTAATACTAAAACAGGACACTATTACATTTCAGACTATACTTGTACAGATACTGTTAAAATTGATGTGGCAATAATAATAATAATAATAATAATAATAATAATAATAATAATAATAATAATAATAATAATAATAATAATAATAATAATAATAATAATAATAATAATAATAATAACAACAACAACAACAACAACAACAAACTACTACTACTACTACTACTACTACTACTACTACTAATACTAATACTAATACTACTACTTTCTGGAAGTATACATTATTCTCTGCTATTTAAAAGAAGATACAAAAGCACTGGGCCTCTTCAGAGCAAGCATTTATTTTAAAAAGCTTTTTCATTTTGTTAAGTTGTCTAGAACAATAATAAAGCAGTCTTTTAAAAATAAGTCTAATAATTTGAACATTCTACAGACATTTATAGTTATTGACTTACCTCCTTGCATCCAGTCTGATTAGCACAAGAAAATAAAATTCTGCCTCTACCACTCCCTTCCAGCAATTTGCCTCCTTGCAGCTAGCCTAGTTTCAGTTTCATTTTAGCACGTGGCCTGCAAGCCTCAGTCAGCTGTGGGTCGGGAGGCAGATAATCACTTCCTTGTGCTAATTAGGCTCTGTGCTGTTTGCTGCAAGGAGGTAAATTGCTGGGAGGCAGAGGCCAAAGGGTGGGGGTGGCTGGGTGGGGCTACATTCAGTGTATAAGATGCACCCAAGTTTTCATCCTCTTTTTGGGGGGGGAAAGGTGCGTCTTATACTCTGAAAAATAAGGGTACCTATCCTGATGACCCCTAAATTAATTTCAGTGCTGTGGAAAATGTAAGAGTGAGAAAAAAAAGTCCCTTTCCACATTTTTCAGTTCAGGCATATATCCTCACAACTGCCTTGTTCCTAAATTAAAAAGTTCTAAAACTGTAGGGTTATGTGAGCATACGTGTGGATTGTTCTTGTTGTTTTACAGGAGCTGTTGTAGCCCACAAATTACTTTGGTTGCTCTTTTCTGCACCTTTTCCAGTGCCACGATATATTTTTTGAGATTGCAATGGTCAAAACTGTACTTGATATCCAAGTATGGTAGCACTGTAGGGATAGCTATATTGGCAATTTTATTCTCCGATCTTTTCCTAATGATTCTTAACACAGAGTTCACCTTTTTTTTTATAGCAGCCACACACTGGGTTTACAGTTTCATTTAACTATTCAGCACAACCCTAGGCCCATTTTCTGATTTGTCATTGCCCGGAATCAATATTTTTAGAGTTTGGGGATTAATTTTTATATATTTTAAAAGACTTCATGATGACTCATAACTAGCAATAGGAAGCATTCAGTTCTGGAATAAGCAATGCCTAGTACTTTATAAAAACATACTCTTTGCTAAATTAGAGATTACTTTTAGAAATTATTATGCAACCAGAAAATGCACTTTTTTCCACAATATGTTTATATAAATTGTATTTAATGTTTAAAGAGAATATAGAAATTAATCAAAATTAATACCAAACAAAGAAAAAAAATAAAGAAGTGATAAAGATGCAGAAAGGAAAAAAAGTAGAAAAAGCATCCGATTTCCTTTGCAGCAGATACAAGCATATATTTAATTCACAGTTATTTTTCCCTGCCATACAAATTTAGATATATCCTTCTTTTGTTATGTGAGACCACCAATTAGATGCTGTCTTTAAAGTATTCGTCAAAGTTTCCCATTAAGTTCTGGATCTCATAAATTGGCTTAGTGCAAATATATACCAAAGCACTTTCATAAAATGTAAACATGATAAAAATACTGTCCCCTTATCTATTTTAAAACTTTCTTAAATCTTCTCTTTGTTAAGATTTTTGCAAAAGGTTCTTGAATTTTTACATCAAAGTCTTTTTTGTAGTTGTTGTTTGTAATTCTGAAAGAAGGTTTAACTCCCATAGGGAATTTTATCTTTGCTGAAAGGGAAAACTCTCTATATCTGTAGATTAATTACTTTCCAAGTGGTTAATGGGCAAACCAGACCTAATGCCCATATGCATGGCTATACTACAGCTAAGAATAAGGATGGAATCCTGGAATTCCTGGCAGCTCAGCTCCTGAGCCAAGGGCCAAAAATCCTGTTTCAGCAGTTTACTCATGAGGAACTGTCTTCCAGAATACAGATGGATTATCTCACAAGCTCCCTTTGATCCAGGACATTATGCTAGCCAGAATCCACCTTCCACTTGATCTTCTCAGTTGCAATCTCTCCACTTCTTTCGAGACATCTGCCAGCCATAATTTCCCACAAGAAGCCTCCTTTTTTCATACAATTTTGAATGGCCAAAAGGCATTAAAAACAGGGATAATTATACTGTGAATATCTCAAAATGTGCATTTTCACTTTATCCTAGAGAAGAACATTTAAGGTACACTAAGTAGAGAACATGAAAAATAAATGGAAAACGTATTTTTGGTGGTGATTCGATTAAATGTAAAATGTCTCAAGATAATCATAGCATTGATTTACAATAATATTTTAAAAATATTGTTTCATTACAGCAGTGTTTATCAATCTTTGTAAAGTTAAGAGGTAAGAATTTCAACTTCCAGAATTTTAGAGAATTCTGGGAGTTGGAGACCACACTTCTTAAAATTGTCTAGTTTGAGAAACACTGAGTTACAGTTTCAAGCTCTGAGGTACCTTAAAGACAAGCACAAACATTTTTAATTGCACTTTTGTGTGCTTAGGTGTCTGCTTAAGCATCAGCAAAATATTCCACATATCTGCTGCTAGTGTGCCTTACAGATTTGTTTTGAACTTCAGTTCAAGAAAACCTAAGAGAAAACCTAAGATCTAAGAGAGGTTAGGGAATTTCTGGCTTTTCCAAAATTGCTTACTGTAGCCAATATGGCAAAAGATAAAAGATGGAAGTTGTAGTTCAGCAACATCTGGTCAAAGCTTTGTTCCTCCTGTGTTTTAATTTTGGCTTAGCAAGATGTTTCATTTTGGTCTAAAATAATTTCGGGGGGGGGGGGGGGGACAGAGTTTACCAAACACAGGATGGGTTTGCATATCACATTAGGTCAAAATCAAACCAGGTACGTTACACTTAAGAATGGTACAGTATATGATCCTTTAGAAGAACAGGATAGAAATATTGTAAACAATTAAGACAAAAAAATATTTTATTGCAGGAACGGTGAGCACAGTTTCTATGACTTGACAGTATTGTGTGCTAACTTTTAAGAAGGAAGTTTTTTAATATTGTTCCTAAGAACTTATTATGATTATTATGATCTACTCTAGTATTTTTACTTAGGTCTCAAAGTATTACATCCTAATGCTTAGAATTACATCAATGGCTGCAAACCAAGGCATGTTTGTTTAGACATCTGCTCATTCAATTATTATTTTATGCACTGAATATTATACCTTAGCCTATACGTACCATCTGCAATAATTTCAGCTGTATGTTATGATGCATAAAAATATAATTTGGGAATAACCATGTTACCGACTTTTTTTTTATTTTAGTGCTTTTGAATCAGTTTTAACTCCTGCCTGGACTACCCCTGCAGGTTTCCTGAGATGTTTTTCAGATGTGGAACTGTTGCCTAATTCCTGGGGCTCAGAGAAAGTGACTGGGCCAAAGTCACCTAGCTAGCTTTGTGTCTAAGACATGACTAGAATCCCTACTCTCCAAGTTTCTATCCTAATGCCTTAACTACTACATCAACAGACTCTCTGTTACTGACTTTGGTTACTGACAGCAAAATTCACATTTTTTCTGAAAAGAAATGGAATGCTGAATGTTTATATTGCACATTTTGCAATTATTAAGCTACCGATTTCATTCATTATCTTCTAAGTGAGTAGGCAACTTTTCAGAACATGTAAGTTTCAGTCGCAGCTGCCACACTGGATATTGCAATAAATGCACATTTATCAAAAAGCAAACTTACGAGGTTACTTCCTGCATCTCCTGTATTCTCTAAGATGCTTTTTTACGATAGGAAAGTTTATTTTAAACATATAATCACTTTACATTCTAGCACCTGATAGTAAAGAATATAGATACAAAAAAATTGAGATACTGAAATAAAGAAAATAAAACATAAAAAACATCATATGGATGAATTTTTGTTAGTTTGTCCTTCTTTGTCCTTCTCTTAGCCAGATGCCACTATTTAAGTATGTGTCTTTATCTTGAAATATTGTAGATTACTACTTATATTTATGGAAACAATTTTATCTATTTTTGATCAATGTTTTAACTCTTTACCATAAGTTCCTTTACTAATTCTCATCTTCTGGTAAGCCCTGGTCTGCAGCCACCCACCTTTTTTATTTTTCAAATATATCTATAAGGCCTATGCACATTTTGGAAACAAAGATCATGCTGGTGACTCATGTTTTATTTTGCTGCACACTAACTTCATCTTTTCTGTTCAAGTAACAAAAATTAAACTCAGGTATGATCAAACACTTGATAGGCACCCGTGGAGCTATTTATTGGCACATCAGTGCCCATGGACATAGCAACATCTTGGTGTGAGAACAAGAGCTATTAGTTGCAGAAAAATGAGATCCAAGAACAACAGAGAATATTTACCAGAAGTAAATCTAAGCTTAAGAGCTCCCTGACTTATCTAATCACAGATAAAGTAACACAAATGCTGCCAAGTGGCCAGCAGCAACTCCATATACCTGTCCACTCATTGTTTACATTTTAATGGAAATTCTATTCCAGCTATACCACAAAGCGGTTTAGAAGCTAGAAACAAAATGCTGCTTCAGTGGAAGATGAATTTATGTTAACCTTTACCAGGAATGCAGTGTAAGATAAAGCACTTAAGCATTTAGAGCATGGTACATCTTCACATATTATACAGCTCCATGGGAACAGATAAAGTGCTAACCATCTAAAGTTACCCTAGGGACATAAAATGAAGTATATAAAACTCTCCAGTGACATGCAAAGCTGTATTTTTAAGTCAAGACTTGCAACTTTTGAAAACACCTTTGTTTTAGGAAAACAGGAATGAAATTTGGTAGTGAAGCATTCAAAATCATATTATCTTTTTTTAATAAAGCCAAGATAAGACAGTTTGCTGTAATATCTGCTACATTAAACAATAACAGAAAAGGCAAAATGACACTAGTTATTTTTCAAGTTTTATTGCCAAAAGTTCATTCTCTTCAGTGAAACAGCTCCAGAGTAAATTATTTGCAACATGTTTAGATGTAACAAATCTTCAAAATATACAGTTCCCATATTTCAAATAAATCAGAGCAAACTTTATGTTTAGAAATTGGTGGGGTCAGGGATAATAATTCCTTTATTGTGGAAAACTTGCATATTTCCATTACATTTTAGTTAATCCAGATAAAGATATTGTGTAGCAATAGATTAAGGTTTCCTAAACTATAAATTAGATAGGGTGAAAACCTGTAAATAAGTAGCTTACTTCTCTAATTAAATTAGAAATTTATACCAAGATTAGAGATGGGAAGTTTCAGAGAAGTGGCAGAGGACATTATATAGAAGTAACACACAAAAAAAGAGTATGTACTCTCAAGAATGTAGGCACTTAAAATAGGATCCAGAATAATATATGCACCATGCAGTCTCCCAAATTTTCAAATAGTCTTTATATCTGGGATTCCTATACACTCTACTAATGTTCTCCCCAATTAAAAAAAAAAGTCTGACACACTAGATAAAAAATCCCACTCGCATTCAACATACAATAGTGCAACTGCTTGTACAGGAAATTATGGGAGTTCTAGTACATCTGGAGGTAAACAATAAGGGAAAGCTATACTATAATAAATCCAGATTTCCTCTTCCTATGCTATGTACTATGCAGCATTGTGCATGTTGTGCCTAAATGAGTATTTCATTTCGCTATTTTCCTGGGATGAAAAAGAGGATATTTTCTGTGGGGTCCTTGTTGCTCCCTGAGCTTGTTTTCTTGAAGACATTTCATTACCAAACTAGGTAACACCATCAGTGCTAGAAGGAAGTGGGGTTTGCTGTCATTTTATATACTAGTTGCTTGCCCTATCAGTGTGGATGAGAGTGGTCTTGGTGGTTCCAATATTAGGCTGTTGTTCATTGTTAGCTAGTTAGCCTATGTTGGTTATTCCTTGATTGGGATATTGTTTACTTCCTGATTGTTGGTCTAGTGTGGTGTTAATCTCTGCTCATCTGTATGTTGGTTGCTGGTGAGGAGGTTATTTTATTTGGCGGGTTTGCATTTTTCTTTTCTCTTGGCTGCTTCATCCAAACTCTGCTTGGCGTCAAAGGAGCTGTTACACGTTAACTCCAACCGAGCGCAGGACGCTAGCAAACAACAACAACAAAAACAAAATAACCCGTCACGTTACAATGATGAATGAGGCTTTGTGGGCCAGCATCTTAAAAGCCGAGGCTTTGGCTTCTCTTTTAACTGTTTCAACCTGACAGCGCAATGGATCACCCCAGACTGCAAGGGAGAAGTATTTAGCCGTCGCGCACGTGCCTGAGTTTCCCTTGGCCGCGCAGCCCCCTTCGTCCCCGTCCGCGTGGAGGACTGGAATACGTTTTTTTTTTACGCGGTCGCGAATGCATACGAGGCGTTCGAAGGCACCGCTTCACTTCACGGCGGCGGCGGCGGCGGCAGCTCGATCTTTGCTCCCACCACTTTCTAGCGCGAGAGCGCGCGCGCGACCATTAGCACTCCAGCACTTGGCAATCCTTCAGCAAAAAAAAAAAAAAAAGACAAGCCGAGTCGGAAACGCATGCGCAGAATTTGTGTTGTTCGGCGCGCGCTCTTGCCCTCCTCTTTTCTCTTTCCTTCCCCCGCCCCCCCCGCGGCCCCCCTTTCGGCTCCTGGAGGAGAAGTTGGCGCGCTGCCCGTTCAGGCATTCAGCGTGAGCTCCTCAGGGATCAGCAAGCAAAGTCACAGTCTGCACAAACAGAGCTTTCAAATTCATAAAATTCATAGGATTTTTCACAAATGAATGAACACAATTTTCTACCAATTTCCTCATTATGCAAATATGCAAAATATCAAATTTAGGCCAATTAGGGTCCTCCACAGTCCCAAATTCACCCGTTTAAGCCATAATTACAGAAACTATCAAATAATTACGGCCGCTAATTGGAAATATTTGTGACAGATACAACAAATTCTTGCACAAATTACATTTCATTTTAGGAACCACTGCGCGCCACTGAAATTTTATCGAAGTCTAATTTAACTTACATAATGAGTTGAATTGAGTACTTGTTATCAAATTTGAGCAATTCATAGCTCCGTAATGTGGAATGATCAAATAAATTAAAAGGGAATTTATTCAATATTTTTGTTGTGCTTCTTTTTTTCGAAACCATTGCTGTTTTGTGAGGAATTTCCTTGCTCCCGCTGCCCGAGGTGGCTGACGTGTCATTTTTTTATAACCCACCAGCTGCAAAGAAGAGGAGGAGGAGGAGGGAGAGACAGCCCGAACCGCCGCCGCCTCCTCCTGCCCCGACCGAAAAGGAAGGGCAACGTTTGGACCCGGGGCGCCTTCCTCGATATTAGCATTCTTAGTCCAGCGAGAAGTCATAACAAGAGGCAAGCCTGGTTTCCATAGGCGGCGAAGAAATAGCACAGTTTCTTGCCTTTATACTTCCGGGTGAATGGCGATGGTAACCGACTGGGAAGCTAAGCACTCCGAGCGGGATTTTGCTGATGGCGCGCCATGATGCGCTGTTGGCGCCTGGCCCCGGCAAAGCGGCAAGTGCTCAGCGCCATCAGCTCGATGCCCACCACGGGGCTCAGAGACGCAGCTTGGGGTCGTTCCTACCTGGGAACGTGGAACTGAGCGGGGCAAGGAGGGGGAGCCGCCTCTCCGACCCCCTCCCTGACACGTCACTCTTTCATCTTTCCTTTCAAGCAGACTTTTCTCGGAGGGCAAATTCCGCGGCAATTGACCGAGTTTGGTTTCCTACTGAAGTGAATTCGTTTTAGGATCCAGGCATTTGGGATGCTTTTGAGCTTTTATAGGGTCTATCGCTCGTTTAAAACCCGCTTTCTAATTCGCTGGCTCTTAGAGAATGTAATAGAGCATATAATAATAACAATGCCGCCATCTACACGAAATAATTTTTTGTTACATTCCTGCGATTTAATATTATCTAGGCATCTGCGTTCATTCTCATTAACAGTACATATATAAACATGTTATGTACCATTTTTTTCCTGTGCCATTTTTGATTTCAGGCGACTGCCTGGATAAGTCCCTGCAGTTTTCTTAGCACCATATTTCTAAGTGGTTCGCTGTTGCCTTTTTCTTCGGCCTGAGAGAAAGGAACTGGCCCAAACTCCCCAAGCTGATTTGGTGCTCAGGTGGAACTAAAACTGACCACCTCCTGGATCCTAGCTAGGTGCCTTGAACCACAGCACCCACCGCCTCTTACTATATACTATACTTTTATAAAAATTGAATATAACATGCTTTCCACAATGATCTAAAACCATGCTTATTACAGTGGACACCATCCAGTCTTTTTTTTAATGGAGCTTCAAACGTTCAATGAGTATGGCCCCTTTATATGTACCTTAATCTTATGTGTAAGATGCCGATGTCATTGTGTGTGCGCGCGTATGCAATAGCTACGCACACATTCATTGTAGTATGCTTAGAATGTTACACAGCAGCCGATTGTAGTTTGTTTTCCGGGAAAGTGTAAGTGCTCTTATAATATTAAAGCGTAAATATTATTATAATTAAGTCCGTGGGACTGTGAGTGTGAATTTCCCCGTGCTGAGCGCACTTGAGTGTGCGTGTACCCATACTATTACTATTACTATTATATATAACTTGTATTTATCTCGGTAGACTCCAGAGTTGCCCTCTTAGGAGAAGGTCAGCTCCCTGGCCGTGGACATTATTTTTCTTCCTTACAGCCATGCCCACATACCCCCGCGCGCACCCCTCTTTAACTGCCTGTGGCCTCGTTGGCGGATTATAAATGTCTCCTTCTGCCTGTGATTTGTTTAATCCGTGGAAATGGTGCTGGTCCTATGTAAACAAGCCAAGTGCGGAATGAAGGCAGCCACCCATGCGTGGCCAGCCTGCCTATTTGTCAGAAAACCTTCATAAATACTGAGTCGAGGCTGGGCAAGGATGTGATGTCTCCATTTTGCCAGGAAAGGGCGCGAGGAAGACAAAGCGAAGCAGAGCGCCGCGTAACCTTTAAGGGACAGATAGTGGGTGCGCTGCTCTTCGCCCGAGTCTCGCTCCCTCCTCCCTGCCTCTCTCGGTAATTCAACGCCAGCCAGGATGGATGACGGCTTCTCCGGAATAGCTAGATCTCCTTCTTTTGCGGGCATCATGTATGTGTGCAAAAACAAAGTGACGAAGACAGTCCAATAATATCTTCGTCCCTGAACCTTTCCACAATCTCGCTCTTTAATTCTCTGGGAACCTGACATGCTCGCAGACAGTTATGGCTGCTTTCAGAAGGGTTTCTTCTGGGTGCCTTCCTTCCACCCATTGGCTCCGTGGGAGGCAGATCCCCAAAAGCCTCAGATGGTAGATGTTAACTGTCTATTGGGGGGGGGGTGTTCAATTGTACTTGGTACTACAACATTTGCTCTCCATTCCCTTACCCGACCCCCAGCTTTACATTTAAACAGATTTTTCTTTTGTCCCTGAGTAAATTTAAGGGAAAACGTTAAGGGCCTGATTGGATGCTTCATAAGAAAACTATCCAGTAGCTATGTATTTAAAACGTGAGAAACCTCGAATATTAATACGTAGAAGCAGCTATTAATCAAATCCTTTACACCTTCTTTAGCTCAGGCGAGATGCAGGGTATTATCATAAATCTACTCTGATAGTAACACAAGAATAATGAGTTCAGTAATGATCACTATGATGATGATAATGATTTTAACCAACAAAGAATCGTGTAGATTTATTGCTAATAACGTGGTACAGAAGACTCTTCATTCAAAATTACTAGAGATGTACATTTTATTGTTGAAGAAGAGGTTGCCAGAAGGATTTGGTACAGTAAGACATTTGACGCAATAACTAAAGAAGGATAGCTTGTATTAGAAAGCTGTATAGCGCTTGCTAATAAGTGGAAGAGACTTCAACTCCCAGAACCCCAACCAGATCAGCCAACCATCCCCATGCAGAATTCTGGGAGTTGAAGTCCAACACTTCTGGAGAGCATCAGATTGGAAAAGGTGTGCTAAAGTATATCTTGGTTTGTCAAATAAAAATTATCTAATTAATTTTAATGTCAGCAGGATTTAGGTTCCCCCCCTTTCCCATCCCTTTCTCTCAGTCTCTCTCCCCCCCCCCTTATTCACCCAGAGGTTAAGCATATCACAATATGAAATTGATGGGTTTATTTGCTCTGTAAAGGATGTGAACAAAGACATTATTGGATTGAGGCACAGTAGTGACAATATATGTTATCAGTCTGAATACCGTACAAAAATGTGCCACTATTTTCAAGCATGCTATACAAATCCCGCCATCACTTCAGGTTATGATCTATGTTTTTCACCAAGAAGCACGGTCCAATTAAATGAAGCAATTTGGATTTATACATTGAGAGAATAATTGGCTAAAAATGTGTTTTATAACTTTTTGGGTGATAGATTCAACTGATCCCTTATGCTGTCCTTCTTGTCATTAACTATGGTACTGAGGAGTGTCCTCAAAGTGTGCCCAAAAAGTGAAGAGGGTGGCCTTGATGATAGGTCACAAATATAAAAACAGACTGACTTTCAATCATAGTGTTGCGGCCACCACCTTGACTTTTTTTTAGCCCCGCCCCCCCTGCAACCACCCCTCCGGATGGCACAACTTGAATAAATTGCACTGTGATCTGCAGTCCCTGGCAGGTCCTAAAATTTCTTCCCTTCGTTATTTAAGGAGAAGAAAGTAGGAATTAGAGAGACAGCTAAGATGCACATATAATTGGTCTCTCAGGATCTAACAGAATGAAGACCAGAATGGTCAGCTCTGAGCTGTTTCTTCTGCAAGTAAGGAAGTAATTCGGTGGTGGAGGTGCTCATTTACTCCTCCTACTGAAAACAAGGGCTTCTTCTATTAAATAAAACTCAGGAGGAGTGTGCAAAGTCCCTTTTGATGGAATTTATTTCAGTTTTAATTTTAAAAAACCTTGCTTGTTGCTTATTTTAATGTATACTGTTTTACATCCATTAAGATTTTTTTTCTAGGCAATTCTTCCATTTGTGGAAAAAGAGGGCACTATATCATCAAAAATAGTATTGTTTGTCATCTTATGCTTATATATTTTAGACCAGCATTAATTTTTTCACAACATTGGTTTTTTACTACTTATAATTTCAGTTCCTGGGTGGCTTTTGACCTTACTTTTCCCCCATCCCCACGTATTGATAAATATATTTAAATTAGCAAAGGTCAACATACAAGCACACCCAAATTGGTGTAAAATGGGCAGTTCAAGAAAGGACTCTTTAATGTGTTTGTTATTTTTATCCTACATATGAGAGGAATGATATTGTAAAAAAAGCAGAAAATTGGGTTGAATGTGCTGCCTATGCCTACCTGAACTCAGGGAAACTAAAAAATGCAAGGGACTTCCCTGAGCAATCCTAATCCCTTGGAAATCCCATTGAAGAAAACTTCATTGTGAGTAAAAGTGTATGGGATGAGCCTGAGGGCTTTATCAATGGGAGTTTTGTCCTTTAATCCTATAGAAAGTGGGTAAATCTCTTAAGTGCCTGCTAATGAGAAAATATGGAAGATGCTCAGCCTTTGTCAGATCTCTGAAGGGAGTACCAGGAAGAGCACCTGATAGCCGTCTAGTTAACCTCTTCTCTATTATTTTAAGAAATGGAAGTCTTTAAAATGATAACAAAATGTTCAAGATTGATTCACGATGGCCCAATATAATACTGACATAATTGCCATGTGTTACATAATAAACAAAACATCTGTAGCATTATAACCTTGGTGATGAGTTATGAAATCAAGGTATGGACCAATTAACGGGTTGGTATTTTATTTCTTTAAAGGTAAGACTCTATAAACATTGGCTTTAAATTGTCCTAATTAGTAACTTGCTCATTAATTAACTTTCTGATTAATTGTGTAGCAATCCAATTTGCAGATGAGGCATTTGAACAGTTATACCTTGTACTCCTTCTCCTGTCTTTAAAATTCCCCTGCATTCATGCGGTTTCTCAGGGCCTGGGCTTTCCCTGCTGGGAAGAGACCAGAGCCAAAGAAAAAAAGAGATCCACAACTAAACAAAAAACAAAAAAACCCACACACCTCAACCAAACAACTGAGCAAAACATTTGGGCAATAAGAAAAGAGGAGAAAGCAGTCTCCTTCCAAATTCACATTAGAGTAAGAAGCTGGTGAATTCGCCTGCACAACTTTGAAGAACAAATCGATACTGCCCCCTCCCCACCCAAAAAAAAAGGCAAAATGTTTTTGAAAGAGTTTGGGTTTCACTAATAAATCTCACTTCCTGAGTTACGGCCATTTCGATCTCGGCAGCCAATTTTTCCAAATTATTGTTTGTTCTTAAATTGACAGAGGCCTTTTAAAGGAGGTTATCAAAAGCCGGCCGATCTGACTATTCTGTTAATGTCCGGACTCTGCTTTTAATAAATAGGTATTTTCATTCCAGTTAATTTAACCTGATTTTATTTCGGAGCCGTGTGGGGGGATCCTTTTCATAAGTGCCTAGTGGTAATCGGTGCCTTTAGTCTCAACCTAGCGTGCCTCCCGCCCCCTGTACATTTACTTTCAAGTCAGTGTCATTGATTTTAGGGAAACCAGCTTACAAGTAAGCGTGCTCAAGAAATCAATCTTCAGATCTGTTCAGTCGGAGCTCCGCGCAGTGCTGGTGGCATTGTTGTCAGACTGACCTCACCTCTTGTTTCGAGGAAGAATTGGAGGCGGCTCCCCCCCCCCAAAAAAACCCCTTTACGTTATTTTCTGGCATTATTTCTGACCGTCAGTATATAGCTCCAGAACACCACCGATACTGAGATTGTGCAACATTTAAATTAAGCGGTTAATTGAGCCATTAATCGGTTAAAGTCGAGACAGTCCATCAACGCGAAACAATAACTCGGGTTGGCGGATGCTTATAATCTTTGCACCTTTCCTTTTTTTGCGCCGAGCTGAACCCTCCTTAGCCTTCCCCGATCTCACTCTCCCCCCTTCCCTTCGTCTTAGTTTCTGCCTTACCTCCAATAATGGTAAGAAGCTGAGGGAGGGGGGGTCGTTTAATAAAGCTAGACAATAAGGGAATGGCGGGCGACATTTAAATCACAGGCTTGACTGAAAATGAAATATCCCGTGGCTGGTTCGCTATATTTGCATCAGAAAGGCAGCCAGGATATTTCAGGCTCCCCCCCTCCTCCTCCTCTGCCTCCCCCTCCCCAGCTCCGAATTGGCTGCGTTTCCCCACCAAAGCCTTTGTGGCCCGGGCTTGCCTCGCGTCCCATTCTGGGGAGAGCAAAGGAGCAGAGAAACCTCCCCCCCCCCCCCCCGGTATGGCAGATCATTCTCTAAGTGAATAGAGATGAAGGCAGGGATATTAAGTGACTCTATAAAACATCCCGGACACAATTGTGTGATTGATGGAGGACAAAGTGGGAACAGCAGGACACCCGATCCTGGGAGAAGCCGCGCTGTCAATGCGAGCAGCCCATCTCTCGAAACAGCTTCTCCTGGAGGAGTTTGCAGTCTATTTGTATGAGTAATCAGCTGAGCCCCCTCTCTGTCAGCCGTGTTTACTCACTGATTTTCTCAACAAGACAACCATTGACACTGGATGGATGGGGCTAATCTGGCGCAGAACTGGCGGCTTTGCAGAGGCTACAGGTCGAAAATGGAGCGCCGCGCCAGCTTCACCTCGCCTAATCTAGCGGCTAATATTTATTAGAGCCAATTTACAACGCCGCTCTCGCAAAGAGCAAGCAAAGGCGCGGCCACAATTAATAACGCAGCCCTCGCCCACCGGGCGAATATCTAAGAGCAGCGATGCCAGCAAGACCCGCTTCAGTTGGCCAGCGCCGGGCCCAAAGACACAGCGCTTGCCCGAGCCACCAGCCTTGGGGGGGGGAGGTGCCCCCCCCACTTTCCGGCCCGGATCCTTCGGGTCAAAAGGACGTTCCCCAAACTTCCGGGGCTGTCTGAAGACACCACCTTTCAATCCAGTTTCAAACGCGCGCGTTTACCCGCAGGTTTAAGATTTCTTCCGCCCTAAGGTTTCCTCAGGATTCAATGGCGGGAGGGGGCATGTGAAGAAACCACCGGCGGGGCCATCTGCCCGGTAGGAGAAGCTAAGGCAGCTCAGCACCTGCAAGCTGAAAGATTTGCCTAATGCACCAACAGCATTTCTTGCCCGCAATTAAAACGGGTCTCTGCCGCAGCAGGCACCTCCCTGTCCTTGCCGCAACCCGGAGCAGGTGGCGCCCTCTCACAGCTCCAGATCAGATACACGCGAGCTGCCTGCAACGCCATTCCATTCTGGACTCCTTTCAAAGGGAGTCTTTTGCTATTACAGAGAAGGAGAGTTGCCCGCAGGTTCACGGCCACTGAACAAAGGGGGTCTGGATCCCTGGAGCGTCTCTGACCAACTGGCACATTCCGGATAAATACAGCCCAAGGTGGTTTGTTGTGCGGCTGTGTGTTTTGAAGAAGTTCCTGTCCTCGTTCAGTGACATTTCGGAAATGCCTTTGTAGGTGCTACCACGACGAGGCGAGGAGGCAGGCCTCTCGATTCCCACATGCGAAATCAGCTGTTAAGCATTAATAGAGCACATCACCGCCTTCCTTTCTGTGATGCTGACACACGCTCACAAATCTAAACACAATTAAGCAATCTTCTGCATGTATTCTGCACCCGTATGTTTTAAGTTATCCCATCCATCTTGATACACTAAGACAGACCGCTGAAGGAGATGGAATCTGAGTTCAAATCTCCCAAAAGAATTTTGGTTTGGACAAAGCACCATATTCCCCCACCCTCTTTCTTGACTTCTCAGAGATATTTTGGCACTGAGCCAGGGAGGTCCTCAATGGCCTCTATTTGCCGCGAACACCTATATGTACTTTCACCCATATATGCATTGTTGGTTTCAGTACTTTAAAACAGCATATATGGGCAGGGCATCATGGGGACCCCAGGTTCAACCCTACTATAAATTGTCAGCTGAATTCGGTGCACCCAAAGCAACTAAGAATCTGGTGACGCTCTCCCAAAGAAGAATGCTTGAAGGACAAGTGCAGACATATTGTTTCTACCCGACAAGACCGTATTAAACATCTCGCACGTTACACCCGTCCTGCATACAATCAAAGGCCCCAAAGAACTGACAGGATTTTGTCAAGCACCGGAACGCACGTAGGAAAGGGGGAAGGCTCATTTCTTCCCGCCTCTTCCTTACAGCCAGAGCGTGCAAAATGCTGTTCACGGAAGAAATGCAGGGCCGGCTTTGTCCAAAGCGAACAGACGCCCGGTCCAAAGGCGGAGGAAGCGTCCTTCCTTCTCTCCCCAGTGCGGCTAAGCCTGGTCTTTCCAATCTAGGATATCCGCCTGCTACAGTTCGGCGCGGGCGGCTAAGGCCTGGCTGCTGGACCGGCCGCGCTGAGCAAGGAAATACCCTGCCACGCCGCCGTAGGCAAGGCCTGGTTTGGCACCGGTCGCCGCGAGGCCTTTTTCCTTTTTCGCGCCCTTCCGCTTGGATCGAGATTACGGCGCTTCAGCGACGGCCTTCCAAGAGGGACGATCCGGCCGCTACCACCACCACCCCCGCTCTCGGAACCTCCTTGCGCTCCTTGGCGGACCGATGCAGTCGCTGGAACTGCTCGGTCGGCGGGGAGTGGCCGACCGCGACCGTCGCCTCCTCCCGCCTCGGTAGGCCAGGCGGCATCTCGGCGCTAATTGCTGGGCTCCCTGCCTGCCCACACCTCCGCCGCTAATTCCCCGCTTCTCATTCCGCAGGGAGGCGGTTGGCGGAGGGGGTGGGAGCCGCGGAGCCTCCGGCGCCTCCTCCGAGCGCGCGCCTGACTCCGGCGTGTGGCGTCCATCAAGTCCACCCGATCAGGGCGGTTCGCTAAATTAGCAGCTTGGCTGTATAATCAGGCGCTTGCCATTGAGGCCGCTGAGCTCGCCCGTTAGGCCTAGGTGAGGCTGCGGCGCCTAATGGGCCGGGAGGTGTGACGAAGATGCTAAGTTGGCAATTAAAGCTCATATCTGCCGAGCGGAGCCCTGGGTTATTATCGCTCGAGAAAACGCAGGGAGGTTTCGTGCGCGCGTGTCTATACGCGCGCGGACACCCACCCGCCCACAATCAGCGCCGCATCTGAAAACGCAGCGACACATCAATTAGGTAAAGCTCCTATTTAAAATGCTTCAGCTTCCATCTTCATCCTTTCACCGGTTCCGTGAATCTTTTAGATCTGAAAACGTCTGAAGTGTGGCGCCTTTAATATTTATCTCGTCTTTGCACTTGGAATTTACTTTAAAAAGTCTTGTCTGTGTCCTAAAGATCACTTCATCCAACCAAACCCTGCTTTTCCTATATTTATTCGTCATCCCTGAAAGTTCCCCCTTATGAATAGATCAAGAAATTGCTTCATCCCAAAATGGCCCACTAAAGTATGTTAATAAAATGTTAGTACGTTTTTTAATTAGTAGCAAGAAGAGATATTGACTCTTTAAAAAAATGTGTGTGAGGGGGACAATTATATTGTGGCAAAACTCTGGAGGTTATCAATTATTACCCCGATCTGTCAAGAGAAGTCTTGAGAAAAGCAAAGCTGGCAAAAAAAGAGTTAAAAGTAAACTTAATTTAGAGGTGAAAATAAAAGGAAAGGGTAAATTTAGAAAAGGTTACTTAATGTGAAGCTGTAAGTGCTGAGATTTCTAAGGTAAAATCTGCTTTTGCTTAGGAACCCTCTGAAATCTCTTTCAAGTGTAAATGCATTGTTGCCTACCTATTAATTGACCACTTAAACATATTAACCCATGAACATAGTCTATTTAAATGGCTCTTTCCTCTAAAAACATTTTACATTTAAACTGGAAGATCATTTTCTGTTTATTCCAATGGAAAAAAGTCCCAAGGCATTTGCTGCACTTAAATACCTAAATTGAAATATTACCAAAAATATTATTAGCTTTATCTGCTGACACAAGGGAGGTAGGTTAAAGTATTTTTCATTTAATTTAATGGTGAATAAAGCACTTAAGACACTTGATGATTTATTGATCAAATAGAAATCAAGGCATCCAACAGCTACTTATTTAATCCCCACTCCCTGGATTATATATAAATTATCTTTTCTTTCCTTTTCTCACAATATGTGCACTTAGCCTTGTGGTTCTAAAGATTATAAGAAATGGGAGGTTCTCAGTTCATTATAAATATTATAATATTCCTAAGACATCCTTTTGCTCTGTGAAGGATAGGAAATCATGAATCTCCACAGAACCGTAAACAGAATTTAAATGAACAGTGTTCCACAATTTTTAACTATTATTCCAAAATGAGTGGTCTGTTTACAATTTTTGTTTAAAAGAGTTTGTTTTAAACTCTTTGATAATAACTTGAGTAGTTATACCTGTATCCTTTTAAATAAATTCATTTGAGGCCATCTATGATTGGGGCATCTGAGTAACAAGTCTTTCTCAGTGTTTGTTTATATACTTCAGTAAGCCACGATTACTTTAGCATGGTTTGAATAAGCTACAAGTGGCTAAGATCACATAATGCTAAGCCATAGTTTACAAATCATTTTGACCAGTTTGAACAACATGCTAAGCCAAAATCAAACCAGATTGGTTCAGTGTGTATGAACCCAACCACAATATAGTACGGTATGTTCATGTGAAAGACAGATGAGAGGGTTGCTTTAAAGAACTGCAGATGAGTGTTATGTTCACACTTTGAAACAACTTTTGGAATTTACTATGTGGTCACACACAGATACTGCCAAAAGCCATATCCTCCCTCCCAAAAGCATAGATCTAGTACAAAATAAAATGTATATAGAATTAATGCCTACTACTTAAAATTTCCTGTTGAACGAGATACCTATTTACTAATTTAATTGTTCTCTTATTTGCATGTATGAAATCAATCTCATATACATAAGGCACACAAAATATACAACACGCATATCCTCCCTTTCTTCCCGCAGAAGAGCAAACAAGATAGGAAAAGTGGAGATGGCAGGGAAGGGAAAAACAAATTGGATGGAGATGAAACAAGGGAAAGAAATAACTGGACATAAAGGAAACCATTCTGTACACACATTACAAAAACATGCCAAACAGCCCCTCCCAACCACGATCACCAGATATTTGCATTTTCAGCATCAGTCTGCCCTCATTTGCCCTTTCTTATTCCTTTCCCATTGTTTTTTTTAATTCTTATCAGTAAAAGTAAGCTGAAGCTCCTCATAGGTCATTAGTTGAGGAAAGTAATTTCCTTACCTCAGTTCATTGGTTATTACTTGAGGACAAGGACCTAGTCTTCATTTTTGGCAGTGTCAGGTGGATTGAACCAAACAATCCTGTTAGAATAAAGTTGATGTGTAACTAAGATAGTCCAGTCTCTCTCATATTTTGGCACAAATATAGATATACTGTTAGGAGATATGTGCTTCTGAAACACCCTCAATGTATAGGAATAACAATACAGGTAGTCCTCAACTTACAACCATTTGTTTAGTGACCATCCAAACTTATAACAGCACTAGAAAAAGTGACCTATGACCACTGCAGCATCCCTGTGGTCACATGATCAAAATTCAGGCACTTGACATATGCATCCTGTCGGACCTGCCACAACTTAAATCTCTAAATAAAAATGATCCTTGGCTCCATTTGTTGAGAAAGGTATAGTTTATTAGCGATCAAGTATATTGCAGTAGTACAAAGCCAGAACTGAAAATCGTGCCCCTTACTCTCTCTCATTGCCCACCCCAGGATATCCAGTCAGGTTCAGGCAAGATGCTTTCATAACAGTTCAAGCACAGTTTGGTATGTGGCCGCTTCCTTCCATCTGGATGACCTTGAGGCGATGTCTTCAGGAGATACAGCACTCACTTTCATTTCCCAAAACTTTCGCCCTTCCTTCCTCTTCCCCACAGTTCATGGCAGTCTGTCACCACCTAGCAGTGAAGCACAAGCAAGCATAAGCTGGCAGCTGACACATGCACTGTCCCAGAATCATGTGATCACCATTTATAACCTTCCCAGCTGGCTTCCGAACAAGCAAAGTCAATGGGGGGGAAGCCAGATTCACTTAACAACCGTGTGATTCACTGAATTACTACAGTGATTCATTTAACTATAGTAAAAAAAGTTTGTAAAATATGGTACAATTTACTTAACTGTTTTGCTTAGCACTTAAATTTGGGCCCAACTGTGGTTGTAAGTCAAGGACTACCTACCACAGGGTTGGATGAATGTAAAAAAATTAAAAGATTGGCTGGGTTTGTATAAATGCTGAACTTTAAACTAGCCAATGGCATTTCAATGTAACATTTGAGAACACAGCTTCTTTTATCAGTTCGCAATTTGGAGTGCTCAACAAGTTTTAAGAAAAGGGATTGAACAAATCATGGTTAGTGAATCATGAGTAGGCACGTCACAGACAAATCACCAGGAATTAGATATATACTGTACACATTGCTTGTCTTGTGCAAACCTAGCTATTGTGATTTATAAATCACTGTGATCCCTATCATTTGAATGTAACAAACCATGGATAAACCACAACTTAACATGATGTACTAATAATGAACTCTATAATTATACAGGTAGCTTTTAATCATAAAAAAGCATTCAGTCCTATTTGTTTTTGTACAATGTTACATTCTGATTAGAAAAAAAATGTATTGATAACAAGGAGTTGAACATTACAGCCTTTGACAAGTTTAAGTTTGTCACATCATGGGTAAGGATTCCCCCCACTCTCCATGACATAACAGAACATGAGCCGGAGGGAAACTCTCGGATGCATAAGTACACAGTGAGACCAGTGGTGAAATCCAATTTTTTTATTACCTGTTCTGTGGCCGTGGCTTGGTGGGCGTGGCAGGGAAAAGATACTGCAAAATCCCCATTCCCTCCCCACTCCTGGGGGAAGGATATTGCAAAATCTACATTCCCACCCCACTCTGGGGCCAGCCAGAGGTGGTATTTGCTGGTTCTCTGTACTCCTCAAAATTTCCGC
>JALIGW010000002.1:27003719-27061219 GCA_023053685.1 Diadophis punctatus similis
ATACTAATAATCAACAACCAGGGGGAAAAAGGAAGCAACCAAACAAAGGAAAGAGAGGGCAAAAGCCGTTGCCGCCGGCGCCGCCAGGCAAGGCTGAGGCTGAGCGGCCTCGGGCTCTCGCTCGGCCACACCCGCGCCTCCCTCCTCCGAGGCAGGTCCCGGGGTCAGGGGGCTGCCTGGGACGGCGAAATGTATTAGCTAAGGTAATATCTCGGCCTCGTTGAAGTCACTTTTGGAAATAATGAATCGTATTAACGCATTAAAAAACCCTCGGCAATCCAACATCATTAGGTCGTTCCGGTATCCGTTTCCAATTAACGCGCCGGTACTTCCTCCGGTTTTTTTTTTCCTTTTGACCCCTTTCCCCTAAATAAAATGGAAACTAATGACAGTTGATTTTATTTATTTATTTCGTCAAATTGAATTTGCCCATCAGCGCGGACGTGCAGTCGTACTGCGTTCGCGCGTCTCTCTTCCTGGCGGGGGCCGTTGGCCTCAGCCAACAAGTTGGGCTCTCCTCGACCACGGCCGCGCTTTTCCGGGTGCGGAGATGGAGCCCCGCTGCGATTAGCTGGCTGTGAAGGGCGGAAGGGAGAAAATGTGTAGAGTCGGAGGAGTCCTCTGGCCAGGAGTCCAACCCCTTCATTATTGCATTACTCCGCTATTAAAAAACAATCCAGGTAGATTTTATTTATTATATAATGTGGACAATGCAGTATATGAGATAATATATTAAGAAACCATAAAGATAAAACCATAAAACCATTAAGATAAATCCAGATGGTGATACACATAAAAGGGAGGAGGCTTTGATCACATAGTTGTGGCAGTCTTGACTTTTTTGACCTCCCCCTTCCCTTCAGATACCCCTAAAAAGGGGAGGCCACCAGCTTTGGGTGCAGTTTGTATGTGCTTTAGATCTTTGATCTTAATATGATAGCATCATGGGTAAACTTAGAAAAAGGACTAGGATCCCATATGATCAAAGGAAATTTGGATATAGGTAGCCATTTTTCACAGAAGCCTGTATGGCATGATTTGTGCAATACTTTAACCTATGCGGCTGCTTTGATTTTTAGCAAGATTAAGGTTTCCATATGATAACAAAGCTGCCATTTGTTAACCCCCTTTTCTCAATTACCATACAGGATGAACTCTGTGCACCATGGGTTTCTCAACAGACCATGATTAAATACCATGGCTTAGCACTGAAATGAACACTGCTTAGGCCACCAGACACTATTTAGCATTCATCATCCCGTCATAGCAATAGCAATAAGACTTATATACCACTCCATAGTGCTTTACAGCCCCCTCTAAGCGGTTTACAGAGTCAGCATATTGCCCCCAACAATCTGGGTCCTCATTTTACCAACCCGGTCAGGATTGAACTCCTGGCAATGAGCAGTCAGCCTGTAATACTAGTTCTAACCACTGCATCACCACACCATAGCAAAGAAAAGCATGAGATCCACAATTGTCACCTAGTATTTTTGTGAACTAAGTGTTTATACTTGCACCACAAACCATATTTAAAACAAACCGCAGCTTTGTTATCATATGGAAATCTTAATCTTGCTGTAGAATGAATGGTGCCAGTTTTTAACTGCAGGTCAGAAACTGCTACTGCAATAACTGTGCTTAATGCTGAGGAATTAGAGCACTGTTTTTCAATCTCAGTAAGTTTAAGATGTGTGGACTTCAACTCCCAGAATTCCCTAGCCAGCATACTGAGGAATTCTGGGAGTGGGTCACATATCTTAAACTTGCTGTGAATTATTGATTTAAATTACACTTAGTTGTGGATGCTTTTGCAGTGTACACCAAGTAGATTCACCCATTACACTAAACCAAAAAAGGCATTTTACAGGCTGATTCATTGAGCATACGAAGTCACAGTATAGTTACACACCTTTCATTTTGACTTATAATCTGTTTCTTTAAAAATAAAAATAAAGAGCGTTACTTGAGATGGGTAGCTCAAACTGAAGAAATAAAATAAAAATATGATTTCTTATAAAGATTCCATTAGTGAACTATGCAGAATAGATTTCTTATAAGAGGGACAGATTCTGCTGAAAGCACGGCCAACACAAATTTAGTTTGTCTGATTTATTTATTTGTTTGCTTCTCATTTCTTATATATTTCTCAGTTTTATAACCTTGTCAGGTATATACATTTTTCATTCTTACAATCTCCTGAAGTAGTTCGCCACAAAACAGTTTGGAACAATTCATGAAAATAAATAAAAAGTAACATTACAAAAGTGAAATTAAAAAGCTGGAAAAACCTATCACTTGTACTAAATATTTTTAAAGACATGGGAAAATAGAAATGTTTTCCATATGATGCTGAGAAGAAAACAGAGCAGTTGGCAAGGCCAAAGGCATCAACATTTTGGATTATCTCACATTAATAATGATGCTGTCCGTTCACATTGTACTGATACTTGGCAATTCTTGGCAATTCAATGGACCAGCTCTTTCCACATTTTCTGACCCCCAGAGTTGCTTTGCAGAATGAGATAGGCCAGCATATAAATTTAATAATAATCTTTCTTCTTTGTAGAAAAAACACATTAAAACCTATGTTTAAATTAATTTTATGTATCTGCTTTACAATTATTTTACTTACATTGATTGAGTCAGCTTATCTTGCCTTAGAAGAAAAAAGGGAAGAAATTAAAAACATTAAATAATAAAGTGGTATAGGGAGAGTAAATTTCTCAATAATCCTCCAGCTAAAACTTCTGGTGATGGAATGATTCAAATATGACATAACTGAGAATCAATAAAAAATAGTGGCAAATGCCATTGCTGCTGATTGCTTGGGTTGACTGGCAGAAATATTCTGTTCGTAGAGTCATTTTCTGAAAAACAATTTATATTTTGTCTTCTGTACTTGAAGGTGTCCCTATTAAGGTTAATATTAGGCCACATTCATACTATACAGTAGGTGTTTGTAGCAATGGAAGATTGTGTAAAAGTGACGGCATAAACTCTGCCCTTACATGTTGCATCATGTCGTGTAACACACATATTTCAGGTTGTGGATTTTGTGTCAAGATGCTATGATATACATCTGTCCCATTATCCCCTGCAAATGCCATTGCATCGTGTTAATCTACATAATCCTTAATATCTCGTATTCAAAATTTCAACATTTTATTCATCTAATCACGCAACTTAAGAAAGCATCATACAGTGAAACAAAAGTTACAGATATCTTATAGTTATTTAGATAAAATAAGGATTAAAATTATTTGAAAAGAAAAGCTTTGATTAAAGCTGTAGATTGATTCTTTTATGTTTCTTTTAGACCAACTTTTATTGGATGTCTTATAAAGCAGATTTCTCAGTATTTTTTTTTTAAAGCAAGATGAACACACTTTTAATATTTTAAGTACAAATGGATAAGTATAAATCTATTAGCTAAGTGAAACTAATTTCAGGAACATAACTATGAGGCAATTAGATCCTAAATTAAACTAAAATGTGTAAAATGGGAAGCATATTTAAAATTGATAAGTGTTGAGTAGATAAGTGCTTTCCAGAGGGAGTTGTACTACAGTAGTTCATTATTCGTATTTTCACACCTAATAAGTTGACAGGCCCATAAGAACAATGCTAAATAAGTCCCTATTTAAAAGTAGAGAAATATTTAAATTGGCTAATAACTGAATTAAAATAGTACTAAAAACAAGGAAAATGAGGTTTGTCTTTACTTTCATATAAACTGTATCCTGTAATATTGGAAATCAAGCATATTTGTTTCATGTGACATAATGTCCATCTCTTTCTCATATCATCTAACATACAGATTCTTAGATAGATTCCATCCCAGTTGCTGCTAATTTTGCTACAGAAATAAAACAATAGAAATTCAATTAATTTTCCATTTTAGCATAGCTTAGAAATTTGCTTTAGGGTCCTCACAAATATAAACAAGAGAAACCCTCCCAAGATGTTTGTTCATTTATTTAGACAATTTATATGGCTGACGATCTGGGTAGCTAACAAACAATACACACCAAAAGTTATATTATAAAACCAACATAAAACAATACAAAAGTATAGTTACAACATAATCATAGAACAATAACCAAGGAACCTCATGGCCAAGTCAAAACATCAAAACATGCAGATCCAACTTTATTAACAACCTGAGTCTAATACTTGTCAGAAAAGCCAGGTCTTCAAGGCTTTCTAGAAGGCCATGTGGTAGAATCCCCTCAGATCTCAAGGGGGAGGTCATTCAGTAAGGCAGATGCTGAGACTAAGAAAGCTTAGTATTTATTGATTGATTGATTGATTGATTGATTGATTGATTGATTGATTGATTGATTGATTGATTGATTGATTTATTTATTTATTTATTTATTTATTTATTTATTTATTTATTTATTTATTTATTTATTTATTTATTTATTTATTAGATTTATATACCGCCTCACAGTGCAAGCACTCTCTAAGCGGTTTACACCAGTAAGCAATTATATTGCCCCCAACAATCTGGGTCCTCATTTTACCTACCTCGGAAGGATGGAAGGCTGAGTCAACCTTGAGCCGGTGAGATTTGAACCGCTGACCTGCGGGTCACAGTCAGCTAAAGTGGCCTGCAGTACTGCTTCTAACCGCTGTGCCACCTCGGCTCTTAATATTTCACAGAAGGGACTCAAAACATGTCCATCCTACTGGATCTGCTGGGCTAGGTGGAGACTATTGGAGATAGTTGGTCCTGTGAGTAATCTGTCCCTGTGCCATACAGGGATTTAAGGGTGATAGCCAATATATCAAATTGCACTCAGCAGCTTACTGGGAGCCACTGCAGAACCTTGCTGTACCCAATTCTCCATGGACTGCTACATTCTGGACCAGCCCAAGCTTTCTAATGCTTTACAAGGGCAGCTCCTTATATAGGGCATTTGGAAAAAGTCAAACAAAACATACTAAATAGGTTGTTAAAAGAATAAATTGATTTGATCAGAATGGGCCAATTTAAATTAAGTGTCTTCATGATTCATGGCATGGGTCCATATAAAAAATGGAGTGGCAATGTTACTCAAAAGGCATGGCTAAAGAATGTTTAACTATAACTCTATAATCAATAGCACTGTACGTCTGTTAGTATTAGTGAATGTGTACTAAACATCAATCTTATACGTGAATATCTTTGCAACAGACAAAATGATAGAAGATTTTAAAGAATGTTATGGCAAATTGCAAGAAATAATAAATCAAGAGATTTAGAATTATTAATGAAGTGAACACTGTGAATATTTGAGAATGAGGGAACCTGGAATCACTGGAAGATTTGACTGAATAAACACAATAATGCATGAAATAGGTTAATAGTGTTTTCTAAAAGAAAATAGTTTGTTGATAATACCTTCTTTTAAGCAACATAAATGCAGTTTCTACCATTGGATATCACCAGATGGATAACACTGCCGTTAAATTGATTTTTTTAATAGGAAACAAAAGAAGGAAAATGTCATCCAGTCAACCAGCAGATTTCCAGATGCAGATTGTGTAACAGATTACTGGTACCAAATGCAAAAGTAAAGTCTAAAAAATTAGAGAGAGGTCTGCCACAAAGAGGGGGGGTGGGTGTCAACCTATTCTCCAAAGCACATGAAGGCAGAATAAGAAGCAATGGGTGCAAACTAATCAAGGAGAGAACCAAGCTAGAACTAAGGAGAAATTTCCTGACAGTTAGAACAATTAGTGGAATGGCTTGCCTTCAGAAGTTGGGGAGTGCTCCAACATTAGAGGTTTTTAAGAGGAGATTGGACAACCATTTGTCTGAAATGGCATAAGTTCTCCTGCTTGAGCAGGGCGCTGTACTAGAAGACCTCCAAGGTCCCTTCCAACAAAAAATGAGGAAGAGGAGGAGGAGGAGACAATCACCAATGCGATTTGACCTAGAGAGTAAGCAATCAGAAAATAAACTCAATGTAAAGTACAGATTAAAGATACATTTAACTTATGCAAAGGAGAATCTGAGAACAAATGGGGAAAGATAGGAAATACTATGAAAGCCAATGTGAAAAAATATTTCTAAAATTTCATAGAGGAAAAGATTCAAGTTGCTTTTGACACAGGTTGTCACAATAGCTAGAGAAAGGTGATGGATTAAAGAAAGATGTGCAATGATTTAACAAAAGGATTCAAGGGAAGGAAAAGGGAACAAGGAAAAATAATAAAGAATGTCAATAAACAGCAGACAATAACAAAAGAAAAAGAAAAAAGAGAAAGAAAACATAAGAAATGTTTTAAGAAGATCAGAGAAATCACAAAAATTATTACTACACTCAAGAGTAAAGGTGAAAGGGAACCAATGGAGGCAAATGATGGTGATAAGAAAATAGGAGATATTTACAAATTGGATAGAATGACACAAATATGTATTTTATGGAGAAAATAATCACCACTAGAAAATGAGATTTGAAAATGAGAGACTATGCCAGCGGTTAAGAAGAGCCGAGGTGGCGCAGTGGTTAAAGTGCAGCACTGCAGGCTACTTCAGCTGACTGCTAGTTCAGCAGTTCAGCTATTCAAATCTCACCGGCTCAAGGTTGACTCAGCCTTCCATCCTTCTGAGGTGGACCCAGATTGTTGGGGGCAATATGCTGAACTCTGTAAACCGCTTAGAGAGGGCTGTAAAGCACTATGAAGCGGTATATAAGTCTAAGTGCTATTGCTATTGCTATTAAATAAGCAGATAAAATACTTAGAGAACTATTTAAACTTCAGGAGGAGAGCTTGTAAAAAGTGTTAGGGTTAGGATAGAGCTGGTAAAAATGGAAAGTGAAAAATCTGGATTAATGTTAAAAATACAGTAGCAATATCAACCAGCATGTTTAGTGAACTTACAGCGGACAGCAAAAAAGAAAAGAAAATGTAGACATTGATATTTCAATGGATCAAAGAACAGATAAAGACGGACAATGAAGGGAAAATTAATTTTAAGGAAAAACGCAATGACAAACTTAGCAAGATTATGAAAGACAGGATATTTCTGTGACCACAAAGATCAGAATAGTTAAAGCAATGCTTTTTCCCAGAAGAAATATACAGCGGTGAAGGCTGGCCATTGAGAAAGTGCAAGAGAAAGAAGACAGATGCCTTCGGATTATGGATTTGGAGACGGTTACTAAGAGTAACATGGTCTGCAAGAAGCCAATCAATTGATCCTGAATGAAATAAAGACAGACTGCTCCCTTGAGGCAAAGATCAACAATCAGAAACTCACGTACATTGGGCATGTGATGCAAATGGATAATGAACTAGAAAACACATGTCTGCTTGGCAATATTGAGGAAAGCAGAAGAAGGGAAAGTTAATGTTTAAAGTGGATGGATAGGATTAAAGAAATAATTGGAGTATCCTTGGAGATCTATGGATTATTCCAAGGTTGAGATGGACACCATTTCTCCAACTGCTAAGCATAATTCCTTGCTTAATGAACAGAAGCTGTTTCATAAAACTCTAGTACATTAAAAAAAAAAGCAAAATATAGTCCAAATAATGTTTATACCGGAATAACATGTTTGGGTCTCTGTCAGATCGCAACACAAACATGGATGTGCTTGGTACCATTCCTACAACCTTTCACTCATAAGTAAACTAGCCAAACATGGTTTGGCATAATGTAATATGCAAGCCCTTGCTTTAGAGTTGTATATACATGGGTGTTCACGGGAGTGGGAAGCAAGGGGCAAAGGAAGATGAATGATAACACATTTGTGTTGACCCAGGGGTGAAATCCTCCCGTTCGCTCTTACCTGTCAGTTGTCGCAGAGCCGATGGAGCCGGTGGTGGTCGCGGCGCAGGGCTGCCCCCGCCCGCTTCCCCTGCCCGCCTGGACGCTGCCATTTGAGTTCTTTTGCCCTCTGCGCATGCGCAAAGCATTCTGCATGCACAGAGGGCAAAAGAACTCAAATGGCAGCGTCCAGGCGGGCAGGGGAAGCGGGCGGGGGCAGCCCCGTGCCGTGACCGCCACCGGCTCCATCGGCTCTACGACGACCAACAGGTAAGAGCGAACCGGAAGGATTTCACCCCTGTGTTGACCTAACTATGCAAATGCTGGGATTTAGGTACTTGCATCAGTGGAGGGTTCCGGTTATTTTTGCTACCGGTGCGCATCACGAGCATGTGCAGAAGTGAACTCGCATTCCATCGGGCGATTTTACTTCCGCGCATGCTTAGGACAACATTACAAGCCGAAACACAGCTGAGGAGCTTCTCAGCTGTGCTTCGGAGGAAGAATAAAGGTCAGTATTGAAACAAGGGCGGGTGGAAGGGCTTTTTTCCGACAGCTCAGGATGCAGAGAAGCCGGAAAAAAGTGCCTAAAAATGACATCATCGCTGGGCTCCTACCGGTGTGGCATCACGCACAGCAACGGTAGGAACCCACCACTGACTTGCATCAGACATCCTGACAGAAATAGCTAATCACACTATTTGCATGATTATGTATATGCACTTGTATTATTATTTTGGAGTCATCACAATTTGTTATGGACACCACTGACCATAGACTACAGTATAAGAGCCGAGGTGGCGCAGCGGTTAGAGGCAGTACTGCAGGTCACTTTAGCTGACTGTGATCCGCAGGTCAGCGGTTCAAATCTCACCGGCTCAAGGTTGACTCAGCCTTCCATCCTTCCGAGGTAGGTAAAATGAGGACCCAAATTGTTGGGGGCAATATAAAAAATATACATTGCTTACTGGTGTAAACCGCTTAGAGAGTGCTTGCACTGTGAGGCGGTATATAAATCTCACAAAATAAATACAAAAATAAATATTCTTATTGTAGCTGATAGCAAATGATTGTGTATAAAGCAAGATTCTTTTTTCTTGGAAGCAAACCTGTAAGCCTGAAGGTCCCTGAGGGGAAAAAAGTGTTTTCCCCCACAGATGGTGTAAAAGAGTGATATGAAAACAGGCCAAAAAACTTGGGAGTGTTCTGGCTGAAGAAAAGTCAGTGCCAAATCAATTCTGCTTTTCCATTAGCTTCAGCGAAGCCAAAACGTTTTGCTGAACGCAATTCAAATTTTGAATGTAATATATTAACAAAGAAAATATATTTGGTCAAATAAGCTTAATGACAAGCATATTATTAATGTATGAAAAATGAAACATTACAGCTTTCAGTAATGTAAGTAGTGAAATTAATCACCAGGGTATGTTGGCACAATACTGGTGAAATAGATGGAGTTGTACCAATAGAGTAGTAATGCAACTGGGCAGAAAAAACTGCATTTAATTTAATACATTTTTTATATCAAAACTCTTTATTCCAAACTCTGGTGTAAATCTTATAGTAGAGAATTTAACCATTAAAGTAGCATCTCCCACTTCTTGACATATATCTGCAGATGTATTAAAAATTGTTTACATGAAGACATTAAATCCTTTGATAATGTAAAAATAAGTCAATACAAATATAGATTTGTATGCTTAGACATCTGGGTTTCTCATTTGTTAATGCTTGTTTCCTGAACAGTATGTTCTTCTGGTATCCAATAAGGCCCTTTTGAAATTGAAGAGAATTGCAAAACTACATTGAAATTTGTTACATATTGTATGTTATTCAAAGAAGAACAATTAAAAATGGTGATTTAGCCAAATCTAATTTAAAATCAATGCTGTTCTATTTATATTTCTAAATAAATGACATGCAATTCAGTGGCTGCAAGTTATACGCTGGTTTGAATCGTTTGAATTTCTAGATTAAGTTGTATTGAAAATCAAAATACAGTAGGCTTTATAATGATCAATGACTTCATTTTAGAATTGTGTAATATAGTGTCCATATTTAAAAAAAATAAAATTCAGAAGAAATATAATAATGGGTTGCAAATGGAGATCTAGATGTGATCCTATACACACTGCTTTCTTGCTTAAGCAGGTGGGTTAGTATTAACAATAATGTTCTTTAGTACAATGTGCATTCTAAACCATCACGTCATTCTGGTGGAATCCAAGAACTCTGACATGTTCTTAGCACCTGGACTTTCATTTTAATTAGTGTAAACTTGCTATAAAAAAGGTAGTGTTGCTGTTATTTATGAAACAGAAGCTCACAATTAATATTTGTCCCTTTACTTGAACAAAATCAAGTGCACTTTTAAAATACTATTCTAGGGACCAAAAGGAATACACTAGCAGCATTAAGAGCTGAAACATGCACCCACTCCATCTATAATCTAATAATAATCGAAGTCTTGAATTACTAGAGGATTCTCTCAATGGAATCTGATAAACTATAAAAATGTGCATTGAAGGATAGATTGGCACACTTCAACCTATCAAATGGATCAATTAACTTCTCCAAATCATTTCACATCACATCCTCTCAACACAACATTCATCTTCAATCAGCCATCAAGCCAAGGCATTATTCAAACCAAGAGTTTGGGATGTTAATGACCAAACTGATAAAGGTAAAGGTTGCCCCGCACATGCCTGCTAGTCGTTTCCAGCTCTAGGGGCGGTGCTCATCTCCATTTCGAAGCCGAAGAGCCAGCACTGTCCGTGGTCATGTGGCCGGCATGACTAAATGCCAAAGGCGCACAGCGTGCTGCTACCTTCCCACTAAAGTGGTCCCTATTTTTCTACTTGCATTTTTTACGTGTTTTCGAATTGCTAGGTTGGCAGAAGCTGGGACAAGTAACAGGAGCTCACTCCGTTATGCGGCGCAAGGGATTCAAACCACTGAACTGCCGATCTTCTGATTGACAAGCTCAGTGTCTTAGCCAGAGCCACCGCGTCCGTTAGCCACTGAGCCACCGCGACCAAACTGATACTGACTTCCAAATATCTGATCTTGGAATTGCTGGCCAGAAATAGGGTTAGACCTTCCAAATAGAACAATACTTGACAATGAGTTTGACTCAATATCATAGGATAGCCCTTTGAGTAGCTAGATTCTATGGTCAAATACAGATGATACCCAGATTGTTGGGGGAAATATGCTGCTCTATAAACTGCTTAGAGAGGTTGTAAAGCACTGTGAAGCAGTATATACCGTATTTTTCGGAGTATAAGACGCACCGGAGTATAAGACGCACCTTAGTTTTTGGGGAGGAAAATAGGGGGAAAAAATCTCCCTACCAGGTATTCATCTGGCTAGTGTCCTTAGTCTGGTCAGCTTCAGCACATTATTTTATCCCCTGGTTAGGACTTTAAAAAACCTTATTTGGAGAGAGTAACAATGAAAGAGCCTGCAAGCCAGTAAGAGCTGGGAAGATCGTTAGCACCTGGTTAGGGCTGGGAAAAAAACTTATTCGGAGCAAGTAGAGCAATGGAAAAAACCCTGCAAAGACTTAGGGCTGGAAAAACATTCTTCTGAGAGAGTAACAATGAAAGAGCCTGCAAGGTAAGAGCTGGGAAGATGGTTAGCACCTCATTAGGGCTGGAAAAAAAGCTTCGAAAAAGCTACATTCAGAGTATAAGATGCACCCAAATTTTCAGCCACTTTTAGGGCGGAAAAAGGTGCGTCTTATACTCTGAAAAATACTGTAAGTCTAAGTGCTATTGCAATTCCATCAACTGCTCTATCTTGAGAGAGCATGTGTTTGTGGAGCATCAGAAATAAAAAACATTGCACATGTCTTATTCAACTGTCAATTGATATGCCTCATCAAGGGCTCAGTACTGACAGACATTACTTGAGAAAACCATATCCTGGAACTCTAACAAATATTATCTTATTTATAGTTGCTAAACTGTTGAGTTTATAATCAGGACTGTCCAACAAAGAACATATTTTATAGAACACATTGGAGTTGCATGCAAAGGTGATTAATTTACTTAAGCACACACTATTTTTGAAGATTTTATTATATTTCTTTGCATTCTATTTTATCTGATACTTTATATTACTGTTTTATCTTTATTTTATCTTAACTATTATATTTTAGTCTATTTTATCTCACCATGGTTTATTTTATCCCATTTCACTGTATCTTATCTCATGTTATTGTATATATTACTGTGGCTGATGCTCATGCTTTGATACAGTCAACTGACTAATCAATAAAGTATACTATGCTACTATACAGTGAATATTTGTCAGTGGGGTTTAAGCAATGCTCTGTGATTGACTTTATGACAATTGAAAGAGTGCCTACACTTGAAATTCACTGCTAAATGCAAGTTGCTTATGGTGCTGATTGTGTTGATATGAGTGCTGTATCCCTGGGTCAAAAAAATATAAAGATGGTAAATCAGATAGAGCTGATTTATGAGATCAAGAAAAGTGGACAACCTGTGATAGCATCCAACATGTTTCACATGAGAAAGTTGATGAACTGGTTAAAGGCAATTGACAGATCACTCTAAAGGAATTTGCTGTCAAGCTTGGTATTTCATAAGAAAGGGGGGGTCATATTATTGATATTATTCAATATGGACTCTTTGTGCAAGATGGGTTCTTCTCATGCTAATGGTAGAAATGAAAAGTTGAAATTGCCCTCATTAGCTTGTTTCTTTGTATCAGCTCCTTTTTTGAATGTTTATATTTCCTTGCTATGATGAGCAATATGTACAACTTTTACTAGGTTGACAAATTAAATGTAACAGGAACTTTGGGGAAAAAAGAGGTGAAATTTGCGAGCAATTATTGTCACGCTATGAAAATAAAGATGAGGCATTTCTTCACAGCATTGTGACAGCCAGTGAAACAGGGGCTCATCATCGTGATCTAGAAAGTGCATGGAATATCATCACAAAGCTTCACCTGTAAAAATAAAAATATAAAATCTCATGCTTCAGCAAGAAAACTCATGGCTACAGTTTTTTAAGATGCAGATCGTGTTATTCATATAGATTTCCTAGAACCTGGTGCCACTATTACCTCAGAGTGTTACACTGCAATCCTCAAACATTTGAAATATTTATTAAACAGAGCATGGAAAACAAGAAGGAAAATCATCTGCAACCTAACAGTGCTAGGCTTCACACTTCATAAGCCACCCAGGAGGTAATTGTAAAGTTGGATCTTACTGTCTTACTCCATCTGTCATATAGTCCAGACTTGGTGCCATGAAACTTCTACCTTCTCCCAAAATCGAAATAATACCTTTGTGGGCATCAGTTTGACTCAAATGAACAGGTGGAAAAGCATTAGTTGGAGACACAAAGTGCAAAGTTCTTTTGCAACAGTCTTAAAAAGCTTGTCCATTGTTGACAGATGTAGTAGATGGTAGTGATTAGTTGGAGAAGTAAATACAAGTAACGAAAGAGCTGATTTGAACGATTATTTTTCCATCTCATTTATTAAAATTGAAGTTATTCAGCACATCATATTTTCTCTGGGAAACTTTACTTCTCAAAGCTGTTTTGAAGCTAAAATGCTGTCCTGAATTTCTTAATGCGATGCTGATGCAGATATTAATATATACACCCAGATCAAAGAAAGAGGGAACCACTCAAAGTTGTGCATTACTAGTAACAATTGAAAAGAGATTTTATAATTTGTGGACTGTTTTTGGAGCTTTTCGAACCAGCTGAGACTTATATTCCAACTTTTTCTTTTCTGAAGAACTGAGAACTGCATTTCTGAAGCATGTATATTATATTATCTTTGTTTTTTGGAAGGCACTCTATGTAGGGTTACCTTAGAAAACAATTTAGAAAATAGATTTAATGCAGAATATAGAATTCATTTTAATAGGAACAGCACTTATATACCGCTATATAGTGCTTTACAGCCCTCTTTAAGCAGTTTACAGTGCCAGCATAATGCCCCCCTAATTTTACCGACCTCGGAAGGATGGAAGACTGAGTCAACCTTGAACCGGTGAGAATCGAACTGCCGAACTGCAGGCAGCCGGCAATCAACAGAATTAGCCTGCAGTACTGCATTCTAACCACTGCACATCATGGGCATCATGGGCATAAGAAGTTTGCAAATCCCTTATTGAAATAACTGCACTGGATTGCAGTTTGTTTCCAGATACATCTAAAAGAGTTAGAAATGTTTACTAGTGACAAGTTGAGATGGCAAACGTTTGTTCTTTAGTAACATGATGCTGCCTGATGACACCTTAATAAGTAATGCTTTAAAATACTAGTAATGAAATACTATAGCTTTGAATAATTCAGGAAAATGATAGAGGACTCCTTTGCCTAGACAAAACTGTCCATTTTTAACATTGTTATTGTTATTTTGTTATGAGTTGCCTATATAAATGTTTTATATAAACATGAAAAATCATGAAGTAGAACTTTAAAAAAGGAGAATCTGATGTCTGCTTAATTAATCACTTCATGCTCTGTTTTCCTCTCTACTAACCTGCAGTTAAAAATGCTAAGTATGAACAAATTGGAACCTCATTTGCTTTTCTCATTCATGCCAAGTCAGCATTGCTATTCTGAAAAACAAAAGAAGTCAGAACTCTGCTTGCTTGCAAATTTCTTCACTATTTTACTACTGCAAAAGAGCAAATCTGTTCTGGAATCTGTGCTAAGTAAGGACCTATTGAGGGATGTTTAAATAAAAGTTTTCACATAATAGTTCTCTTGAATAGCTATTGATAAACTACATTAATGTTTCTCAAACTTGGCCACTTTAAGATGTGCAGACTTCAACTCCCAGAATTCCTGAGCTAGCATGGGTATCTTAAAATGGCCAAGATTGAGAAACTAGACTACGCTGCTTCTTTAAAAATTACCTGGCCAGGCTAGGTCTCGTTAACAAACTTTGTGTAGACTATGCTTCCTTGTCATGTTTGTTCTGGTTATCTGTACTACAATGCCTATTAATGGCAAGTAGAATATGCATGGAGATAATACCACATGGAGAAAAAAATCTCCGTGCTTCATTACTGTAATCTATAGTATATTTTTCCAGTTATTGAAAAGTCAGTATGTTACAATGCCCTTTCCCACAACCCTCATTGTTTGAGAGGCAAATATTTAAAATACAAGTATTTCAATAAATAGTTTAAATTAATACTTAAGTAACAGGCTTGCTGTATATAGGACCAAGTTATACTTACCAAAATAATGTTCTATCACTGTTCATCATCATTCTACATCCTTTAAATGCTCACTTTAGCTCTTTTTAAAAGACTTTGATAGTTAAAGGTCATACTTTTAGCTTTAGAGAAGCACTCCAGGCAATCATTTCCAAAGAGTTATGTGTACCTATCAGTTCTATTCATGCACTCTACTAAAGATTTAGCTTTTTAGTGCTTCTTACAATGGGCAAAAGCCAAAAAAGACTGCAAATAAGGACATTTTGCCTTATGTTTTGTAGTGCCTAAGGAACACCATATCCCCTGAGATCTTCACTGACCTTTTATAAAGATCTGGCTCTTTCCCCAGAAATTAGGCATGAGTATTGTGGTAGTATCACTGCTTGTTGGGTTTTGTTCTATGCGTATGGGCTTATTAATTTTTAGTTATTTTAATTCATTACTTCATTTATGGTATTGATGCTAGTCTCCCAGAATTGCGAGGTCAATTGCGAGGTCAAGTTGCTATGTAAATCTGTTTAATAATTTTTTTCACATTGTCAAAAGCAGATTTTAAACAAAATCTATTATTGACAATTCTGTATCAGCTATTCAAAACCTCAGAAATTGATCATTCGGTTTGGAAGACTTATTCGACTTCTGTGGATGTTTTAAGCCTGACGAAGGCTAACACCACATTTTTTAGTTGTGTTCTGTTGAAATTTATTTTAGTGGTTACTAATGAAAGATCAGGAAAATTGGAGGGACATTAGTCCCATAAAGGCAGTGGTGGGTTCCTACCGGTGCGGTCTTCGCGTGCGTCACCATCTTTTTAAAAGAATTTTTGGAGTTTTTTGCTTCTGCACATGCGCAGAAGCAAAATCTCGCCGAAATCTCGCGAGGGGACGCAGGCACACGCGAGATTTCAGTGAGATTTTGCTTCCACGCAGAAGCAGAAGCAAAATCGCACAAGGGGAGGGCGCGCACATAGCGCGCGCAAGCGCGCATACACAAAATGTGGAGATGCACGCGCAGTGCACCGGTATCAGTAAGTGAGCAACCCGCCCCTGCATAAAGGACAATATGATATCCACAAAAGAAGAGAGGGGGTCACAAGTGTTATGTGCAATTTATGTTTTTAAAAAAGATGGAGCTTCAATTGCATAGTTGTAAGTGCCATCTTCATTTTATGTGAATGCCTCTAAAAGTTTCTGTTCTATATTCTACTTTTAAAAGGTTTCAGTATAATCTTTCTACTATTAACACCTTTACCTCTAAAATCCTTTCTTTTGCCTTAGCTGTAGGTTTTTCCAGAGATTTCTCTGATTTTTTAAGAACATCTCTTAATGTTATTTTATTCTATTTATTGAAATCCTTGATTATCTTTCCTTGACGTTTCTTGATTGATATTGATACTCTCTGTTAAGTTACTATACATCATTGTACATGTTCTTGTTGCCCAAAACTTTCATCCCTCGCCTTTCCCTGACTATTATAGCTTGTTCTGATTTTTTTTCTTCTTTGAAATTTTAGGGTTTTTTTAATTGCTTTGGTTCTTTTTCTTCTTCTCATTCTTCCAGTCTCATAGTCACAGCCTACATCTTAACTTTTTTTTTACCTTGCCCCACTTGAATCAGTGCATTGCATTGCCATCATTACCATGAGGTTTATACAATGTTCTTACAGTTAACTCCACAATATATCAGTTTGTAAAAAATATCCTTCTGTGTGGATTGCTTCGTATTTTGCTGGACTTCCTGAAAGACTTATCCCAAGCTGCCTTTCGCTCTGCAAATGTACTTTCCATGCACAATGAATGATTGTTAACTGAAGTCTCATTCTCACGTTACGTAACAGTAATAATGAAGAACTACTGTATCACGAACATTTTGGTGGTTCTTGAGGACTGCAAGGAACTTGGCCAGTGAGGCCATCATTTGGGCTAATGATGTTTATGCAGTACAGGGGTGGTTTGGGTTAGAGAGTAGTTTATTTTCACAAACAAAAAATTGCATGGCCCCAAATTTGCAAATTTGCTGCTGATTATCAGCAACATTCTGGGAGTTCCAGAAATTGGTTCGAGGCCTTAAATGGCCCATAGGCTCACAGTCTCTGATCATACCTTAATCAATCAACAGATGGAAGCATGGAAAGCAGATGCAAGGCCAGCCAGAAAAGCAGCATGTAGTACATTTAGTCTCCTTTGTTTAAAACTAAGAAAGACTAAGTTTCACATACTGATTCAAAACAAGCAGCCAAATAAACAGATTTCTATTAATTTCTTACTCACTAAATGCAGCATTAGTTTCTGAACTTTGTCAGAGGAACATTAGTCTGAGTGGCCTGAATGGAGACAATACTTCAATCATGCATATCTGAAATCAGCTGCCCTGTTTCTGCCTTTTTAGCAGTAAAAGAAAATGTTCTTCCTTCCATAGCCAATACAATCCTAACTTCTATATGTGGCCAAAAAAGGAGGAAACACTTTGCTGGATATTGAAACTTTGCATTCAAGCATGGGATCTGTCAAGCCTACACAGATGGCTGATGATATTAAGAGAATTTTACCTTGTTCAAGACACAAGCACAAAGCTTAAGATAAATAAGAAGCTAATGGTTGTATTAAATTAATTATTTAACAGCCAGCAATTAATATTTCCTGGCAAATAGCTAAAAAAATAGCTAAAAAAAAGTTTTCCAATTACCAAGGGGAATCTGCGTATCTTGCAAAGAAAGGAAACAATTCTGAGTCGAAATGCTTGATTTTTTCATTCCCAAATGGAAACCATTGTTTTTGTAGAATCATAGAGACAGAAGGGACCCTTTCAGTCATCAGTTTCAATCCCCTATTCAGTTCATGAGTCCAAATTAAATCATCCCCCACAGATGGCTGCCCAGCCTCTGTTTCGATACATCTAATGCAGAAAAGTCCACCACCTCTCTGCATAATTGACTCCTCTTTTACACTCTTCATCTTTCTTAACACTGAATCAGAATTGCCTCCTTGTAATTGTGAGCATTGTTCCGTGTTTTAATGTTTGGTTGTCTTCCGTGTTACAATTCTTCAGATACCTGAACAAAGCTGTCTGCAATAGGGGAGCCAAATGGTTGAGAATAGAATAGAATAGAATAGAATAGAATAGAATAGAATAGAATAGAATAGAATAGAATAGAATAGAATAGAATAGAATAGAATAGAATAGAATGTAGAATGTAGAATGTAGAATAGAGAAGAGAAGAGAAGAGAAGAGAAGAGAAGAGAAGAGAAGAGAAGAGAACTTTTTATTGGCCAACTGTGATTGGACACACAAGGAATTTGTCTTGGTGCATATGCTCTCAGTGTACATAAAAGAAAAGATAAGTTCGTCAAGAATCATAAGGTACAACACTTAATGATAGTCCGGGTACAAATAAGCAATCAAATCATATTAGGAATCAGTCAATATAAATCATAAGGATACAAGCAACAAAGTTACAGTCATACAGTCATTAGTGGGAGGAGATGGGTGATGGGAACGATGAGAAGATTCATAGTAGTGCAGACTTAGTAAATAGTTTGACAGTGTTGAGGGAATTATTTGTTTAGCAGAGTGATGGCATTCAGGAAAAAACTGTTCTTGTGTCTAGTTGTTCTGGTGTGCAGTGCTCTATAGCGTCGTTTTGAGGGTAGGAGTTGAAACAGTTTGCGTCCAGGATGTGAGGGGTCTGTAAATATTTTCACAGCCCTCTTTTTGACTCGTGCAGTATACAGGTCCTCAATGAAGGCAGGTTGGTAGCAATTGTTTTTTCTACAGTTCTAATTATCCTCTGACGTCTATGTCTGCTTGTTGGGTTGCAGAACCAAACCAGACAGTTATAGAGGTGCAGATGACCGACTCAATAGTTCCTCTGTAGAACTGTTTTGGACCTCTTGATCCCCTTTTGTGGACAACTCTACATGGAATACTATTATGTAAGCCACCAGTCTTCTCCTCTCAAGATAAATCATACTAAATCTTTCAATCCCTTTTTCTAGAACTTAATTTCTAGTTCTCTAATCATGCTTTCTCTACTTTCTCTACATGCCGCAGTTTGCTGAAAACGGAACATGATATTAAAGGTAGAGAATCTGACAAATGCAGAACAGAGTTAAATGATTATTCTCCATAATTTGGAAATCATACTAATATTATTGCTAATTTCTTTTTCCATTAATCTCTATACAAAAATAGGACAATTTAATACTATTTCTGTACTGGATCGAAATTAATTTGCAATTCTGCAGATCCTCCTAATGCTCTGAGATTGTATCTTGAGGCAATAATGTCCTAAGACATTATTGCCTCAAACTGGTTCTCAACCTGTTGTCTGTGGACCCCTGGGGGCCTGCGATGTTGTCACTGGGGGTCTTGAAGGCTTGAAGAAATGTTATGATTTAAATCTTGAGTTAAGTCTTGCTGGTCTGTGGCCATGATTCATGGCCACAAAATGTATTTAAGCGGGGGTCCATGGTGAATAAAACATTGAGAACCACTGGCCTAAGACTTTTCCCTCTCATCTTCTCTCTTTTCATTGATTTTTAAGTGTCTTGCCAGAGGAAGAATTTCAAGAAATCAGAATACTTGCAGCTCATTTGTAAATCTTCAGTCAGCCAATTTCAATATGGATTTTTGTATTTAGATGGTGAATTATTTAAGAAAACTGAATGGATTTTGTTTTCCTCATCTGAGTAGGCAAATATCAGACAGAGTCAACACAGACACAGCCAGCTTGATGCTAACTCAGCTTGGTGGTGATCATTTTGATTACATAATTGGACTGATAGATTGCTGCAATTTTGCTACAGCATAATCATATACTAAAAGTGTGTGTGTGTGTGTGTGTGTGTGTGTGATCCTTTTATTTAGTCAAGCTCAAAACAGCCCATTAGTTTTATCACTGATATCATTTATATAACACTAGGGTAAGCTTTTCAAATAAGGCAGCCTATGGAGAAAATGCAGTAACAGATCTAACTATTACACAAGCCAATATGACATCAAGCCAGAAACGAATCATGAGGATTCTCAGTGCTTCCAAAACTTCTCAGTATTTGGCAAACATCCGTCTCAGAACTAAAGGGATTATCTCTTAATGTATATGAGAATTGATCTTCAAAGCCAGAAAATATTGTGGCTGTTATCATCTTTACTGAGCTATAATTCTTTTTAGCTGCCCAGAATCACTGTTGCAAGATGGGTAGCTATATAAATTCATCAGAATAAATAACATGAATACATTATGCAAAATAGATATAATTGCTTTTCTTACTGAATTTACTTGAAAACAAACATTTCAAAAGCTGAGTGAATGTAATTTCTATTAACTTAAAAGAAATGTTAGAAAGTATTACTTCACAGAAAGACTAGTGGAAGCTTTGAACCAACTTCCAGTAGAGGTCAGTGGATTAATCATCAGTAACTGAATTTAAATATGCTTGGAATAAACACATATCCATCATCTGACAAAAATTAAAAATGAATAAATAAAAATAAAATAAAAATAAAAATAAAAAATAAAAAAAAAATAAAAATAAAAATAAAAATAAGAAGAAAGAAAGAAAGAAAGAAAAAGAAATCAGATAAGAAAGAAAGAAATCAGATATCTTAATGTTAAACGTGTAAAATTTTACAACCTGGTTCATACAATACTATTTTAAGACACAATTTGTCATGTACTGCCAATGCTAGGGCCAACTGGCTAGACCGGTGATGGCGAACCTTTTTTGGTTCGCTTGCCAAAAGTGGGGGGGGATGCGGGGGATCACATGTGTGCGTGCCCACACTCATAATTCCATGCACCCCCCTGCTCCCAGCATGCAATGGCACACCCATTTTTCGCTCTCCCCAGGCTCCAGAGCCTTTCTAGGAGCCTGGGGAGGGCAAAAACGGCCTTCCCCACCCCCTCTGGAGGCTGGAAACAGCCTGTTTCCCGACTCCCAGTGGGCCCAGAAGGCCCGAAAATCAGCCGGCTGGTGCACACATGCACGCCGGACCTGAGCTCGCGTGCCCACCGATATGGCTCCGCGTGCCACTTGTGGCACCCGTGCCATAGGTTCGCCATCACGGGCTAGACTCATCAATTTGCTAACTAAAGTAATTGACTTCACATATTAAGGCAAAAACATACAAATCAACATTTAAGGAAACCATCAGAAACATATCATGTTGGCATATCAGTATAAAGTTAACTACCGTATTTTTCTGAGTATAAGACGCACCTGAGTATAAGACGCACCTTAGTTTTTGGGGAGGAAAATAGGGGAAAAAATCTGCCTACCAGGTATTCATCTGGCTAGCGTCCTTAGTCTGGTCAGCTTCAGCACATTATTTTATCCCCCGGTTAGGACTTAAAAAAACCTTCTTCTGAGAGAGTAACAATGAAAGAGCCTGCAAGCCAGTAAGAGCTGGGAAGATAGTTAGCACCTGGTTAGGGCTGGAAAAAAACTTCTTTGGAGCAAGTAGAGCAATAAAAAAAAACCTGCAAAGACTTAAGGCTGGAAAAACATTCTTCTGAGAGAGTAAGAATGAAAGAGCCTGCAAGCGGTAAGAGCTGGGAAGATCGTTAGCACCTGGTTAGGGCTGGAAAAAAACTTCTTTGGAGCAAGTAGAGCAATGAAAAAAAAACCTGCAAAGACTTAGGGCTGGAAAAACATTCTTCGGAGAGAGTAACAATGAAAAAGCCTGCAGGTAAGAGCTGGGAAGATCGTTAGCACCTAGTTAGGGCTGGGGGAAAAAGCTTCAGAAAAGCTACATTCAGAGTATAAGATGCACCCAAATTTTCAGCCACTTTTAGGGAGGAAAAAGGTACGTCTTATACTCCCAAAAATACGGTATGTTGATGTATCATCATAAAACACAACATTGTGTCAACAGAATATATATACTTAAATATGAAATACAATCAGGGATTCCTTTGGTTTTAATAGGCTTTTCTCAAGACCATAATCCTGGAAGTTCCAGCTACTAACACCAGTACCAAGCAGTACCCTCAGAAAGGCTGAACTGCATTCTCATGTAGAATAATACATTCATCATGATATAAAGGCCAGCTGGTTTCAAGAGAATAGTGGAATGGACAGCGGAGAAAGCCTTTTAGAGGCAGAAATCAAGGGAGCTAAACTGTTCCTATGTAAAATTCAGAATAGAGAAGGAAGGATAGTGATGTTGCTAGGCCAACAAACATAATTTTGTGCTTTCCATCAAAATTGTGATAACTCTTTCCTAGGACCAGTTCTGTGCTTAGCCTTAAAATAAGAGCTTGCAGCTACCTGGCAAATTACATACAGTATAGCTTCTTACTAATTTCCAAAAGCTCTTTGTAAGTGATCAGTTCAGGTCTCTGGTAAGAATTATCTATCTGCTGTTTGGGAAATAGAAAAGAGGCTACAAGGTGAAATACCTGGCCTCACCTATTGTTTGTTTAGCCCATTGGCATGTAGGGGGAGATCTAAGGAATGTGGCCTTTGATAAAAGAATAACTTACCCCCTGCCTTAATTGATACCGAAAATCAGGAGTCTGGGAACATCTTTTCAGACTGACACATTTTATTAAAAAGCATACATTTTCATGAACTTATGCCTTTTAATATGTGTTAGCTTGAAAAGGTGCTACTGGACTTCTGATTTTTTGCCTACCAAAAACTAACATGCCTCTCCTCCTATAATGGTTGATATTGAATGGCTCCTGAAATATTCACAATGACACAATGTGACACACTATCTTAAGCATGTAATGCTTTGTTCCAAAGCTGTATTTGTACACAGGGAATAGCAGAATTTTCATGTGCCAAGAGCCTGGCAATGGCCATGGTCAAAAAATCAAAATAGTTAAAACATTGTGAAAATGTTATATCAGTATCTTCATATGAAATATCGTAAGATATCACGTGAAAACACTAAAATCTTATAATATTGGCAAGCTTGTCAAAGTTCAAAGCTTTCCATTTTTGAAGTTTTTTCTTTCAGTTTAGCGTGTTGCAGATGACATCTTTGGCATCCACAACTGACTGCTGCTGATTCCTCTTGTAAATACCCTGGCAAACCTCAGTTCAATGTCCAGCTTCAGCATTCCCTTAATCTAGTGTTTGTCAACCTTGGCAACTTTAAGATGTGTAGACTTTAACTCCCAAAATACCTGCCAGCGTGGTTTGCTGGGAAATTCTGGCAGTTAAAGACCATACATCTTAATGATGCCAAGGTTGAGAAACAATGCCCTAATCAATTTGAAATCCTGTTCAAGTATTTAGAATCTATCAGCTAAAGTACTCAATAATTTTTCTGAAATTTAGGAAGGCATAAAGATCCATTGTCATACTAGCTTATCAAATTGCTGTCATGCTGACTTTTCTAATAATGAGGTTATAATGGCAATTTGGAGGATACAATGCCAGTTGTGTCCACTGAATTTCACACACAATTTCTTAAAAATAAAAAACAACAAAAACAAAGCTAATATTTATTAATCTTTCCCCTAGGAAGCAAACGTTTCTGTATATTTTACTATCTTAAATCTCTGTTAGGTTACTCTTGGTTGACACTGAATAAAATCTAACTAAGAGTGATCCCAAAATATGCCCATCAAATTCATCATGCATTGCAACATGAAACCTGACTGGAATAATTGACTACATAGAATAGAATAGAATTCTTTATTGGCCAAGTGTGATTGGACACACAAGGAATTTGTCTTTGGTGCATATGCTCTCAGTGTACATAAAAGAAAAGATACATTTGTCAAGAATGGTTGTCATAGGGTTCAAGTAAGCAATCAGGAAACAATCAATATGAAATAATCGTAAGGATACAAGCAACAAGTTACAGTCATACAGTCATAAGTGGGAGGAGATGGGTGATAGGAACGATGAGAAAAACTAATAGTAATAGTAATGCAGCCTAGTGAATAGTTTTACAGTGGTGAGGGAATTATTTGTTTAGCAGAGTGATGGCGTTCGGGAAAAAACTGTTCTTGTGTCTAGTTGTCTTGGTGTGCAGTGCTCTATAGCGACGTTTTGAGGGTAGGAGTTGAAACAATTTATGTCCAGGGTGCGAGGGGTCAGTAAATATTTTCACGGCCCTCTTTTTGACTCGTGCAGTATACAGGTCCTCAATGGAAGGCAGGTTGGCAGTAATTGTTTTTTTCTGCAGTTCTGATTATCCTCTGAAGTCTGTGTCTGTCTTGTTGGGTTGCAGAACCAAACCAGACAGTTATAGAGGTGCAGATGACAGACTCAATGATTCCTCTGTAGAACTGTATCAGCAGCTCCTTGGGAAGTTTGAGCTTCCTGAGTTGGCGCAGAAAGAACATTCTTTGTTGTGCTTTTTTGATGATGTTTTTGATGTTAGATGACCATTTTAGGTCTTGAGATATGATGGAACCTAGAAATTTGAAGGTCTCTGCTGTTGATACTGTGTTGTCTAGTATTGTAAGAGGTGGTAGGATGGGAGGGTTTCTCCTAAAGTCTACCACCATTTCTACGGTTTTGAATGTGTTCAGTTCCAGATTGTTCCGGTTGCACCATGAGACTAGTTGTTCAACCTCCTGTCTGTATGCGGTTTCATCGTTGTCTCGAATGAGGCCAATCACTGTTGTATCATCTGCAAACTTCAGTAGTTTAACAGATGAATCGTTTGAGATGCAGTCATTGGTATATAGAGAGAAGAGAAGTGGTGAGAGTACACAGCCTTGGGGGGCTCATAAGAATGAGCAAAATTATCTAAGAAAAATATGCTGGTTTGTGGATGCTCATCCACTTTGTCTGTTACCTTGGTTTGTAGTTTGGATATTAATGGAAAAAAGGATGTGAAAAAGGATGTCTTCTAAAGACAGCATCATGTTATGTTTCTCCTTTTACAGAAATTTATGTTACACGGTCATGGCTAAACTTAATGTAACATGATACATTAAAAACTGCACATCAGGATTACAAAATGTGTCAGAGCAATGAGTTGTTATATCAGATCTCTCTTCATCTGTGAGGAGAGCCCTTTAGTAAATCATTCACAAAAGAATGCATTCACTCTTTAATGCATGTACATAAATTCCATTCTCCTTTGCTTCCCCTCACCCTGTTCTGAGAGTCTCTATCAACTGGAAATGAGTTAGAAAATAATGTTGATATTTTCACCCCACACATAGAAATAGCACCAGTCTTTCTGTGCAGGCACAAATGAATATAGATGTACTGCCTAACTCACTACCGTAAATGGCAAATCGTCATATTTAAACAAGTTTAGATATTCTCCCTAATACCTGGAAGCTACTTCCCTGTGCCTGATTAGTTCTTGAGTTATATTTTTCTACTCCTACAATACATGTAAGAGTCAATGGAAGGGGAATTGGTGTTGACATTGTAGGAAATGTTTGTTCCATTAGCTCCTACCAAATAATTGGCCATTTATTTACACATTCACCCAGTTGGTATTCATAAACAGCTTGTGTCTATTAGAATGTCTAAAGCAGGGGTGTCACGTGTCGTATCACAACTTTTCCCCCCTTCACGAAAACGGGTGGGTGTGGCTAGTGCATGACGCATCCTGCCCAGGAGCCGCGAGTTTGACACCGCTGTTCTAAAGGATACCTGATCTCCCTAGAAAATTAATACATTGGTGCACCAGACCTGTGAAATATTATGGCTAAGCCATACAGTAATGGTTTTGGAATTGGCTTGTTAAATTGTATGAATCTAGCCACTGTGCCTTGCAAACAAGATTTATACTTTATAAAGTTATATGAAATCATTCATTGTAAATTGTTGGACAGATGGTTGGCAAAACAAATTTTTCAGCCATCTTAGAGAAATGAGGCTGTAATTAGGGCGGATATCATTACAAAGATTTCATGTAAATAAAGGAAAATTCTGTCCCTGCAAGCCACCTTGCTGACACCTTCACAATAAACGTTTAATCTGTTTTAAGAGGAATGCTAACAATGCTAGTTTCTAAAGATTCCCATGAGGACTTAGCACATCCCGAAGCAGAGACATTCCTTTCTACCTCTAAGATGGAAAGCAAGTTTGGAGGCGAATGGTTGGCTAAATCTCCAAGCAAAAGTAATTCATTTCCCACTCCCACTGAAGTCAGACGGGAGAGAGGTTTTCCTGTATTTTCTCTGAGAGCAGCAACTAGCTTTGGAAAAGGAAAGAAAGGAAATTTTTGTGGGATAAAATCTTCCAGGAGACAGGAAGGAACCGAAAGCACACCAATTTTAAAATGTATCGAATAAGTAGATGAAACAGAGGAAGGATTCAGTTTTATTTTGTATATGCTCAAATCAAGCCTTATTTGGTTTTCTTGAAGAGAGTCTTTCTCTTGTTCTATACCAGTGATGGTGAACCTATGGCACGCGTGCCACAGGTGGCATGCAGAGCCATATCGGAGGGCACGCGAGACTTTGCGCTATGTCAGCTCCATGGGCAAACCAGAAGTTCGGGAAAACGCACTTCTGGTTTGCCGTTGGGCTGTTTTTCGCACTCCGGAGGGTTCAGGGAAGCTTCCTGAAGCCCCGGAATGCAAAAAACAGCAAAATGGGCAAACCGGAAGTTTGGAAAATGCACTTCCGGTTTGCAGTTGGGCTTTTTTTTCGCACTCTGGAGGGTTCAGGGAAGCCTCCTGAAGCCCCGGAATGCAAAAAACGGCAAAACAGGCAAAACGGAAGTTCGGAAAACACACTTCCGGTTTGCCGTTGGGCTATTTTTCACACTCCTGAGGGTTCAGGGAAGCTTCCTGAAGCCCCGGAGTGCGAAAAACAGCCCAACGGGCAAACCGGAAGTGCGCTTTTCAGAACTTCCGGTTTGCCCGGTTTGCCATTTTTCACCATCCCAGGCTTCAGTAAGGCCTTTGCGCAGGGGTGGTGTGTGTGTGCATGTGCAGGGGATAGTGTGGGGGGGTTGTGCGCATGTGTGTGGGGGAAGGAATGGGTGTGGGCACATGTGCGCATGCTAGCGCGTGCACACACACCCCTTTTGGCATGCGAACCAAAAAAGGTTCGCCATCACTGTTCTATACACTTAACTCTAAATCAGGGGTGAAATGCTACCGGTTCTGCCCGGTTTGGGCGTACTGGTAGCGGCGGCCGCCGGTGGTTCAGTGAACCAGTAGTGGCGGCAGCGCGAGGCTCCGCTCATCCACCTGGATGTCACCATTTTCTTTTTTTAACCCTCTGCGCATGCGCAAAGCCTTCTGCGCATGCGCAGAGGGTGAAAAAACACGTGCAACGGTGGCGCGCATGCACGCTTCCGAACCGGTAGGGAAAGTAAGTAGATTTCACCGCTGCTCTAAATTGTATGCCATTTTCTGCTTCTGTGTCTATGAAAGTGTTAAAAGTGTACAGTAACAACAAAAGGGTTCTCCCTTCGGAACCATTGGTCCTAATTATCACAGTGCTATTTTCAGTGGTTCTGGAAAATCCTCTGCCCAAAGATTAGATAGATAAACAGTTAGACAGAGCTGGATAATTTCAATCAAGGGTTTCTAGACTGTTTCAAGCTGTGGAGCCTATGAAAGGTAAACGTTTCCCCTGTCCAATCATTTCCGACTCTAGGGGGTGATGCTCAACTCTGTTATCTTAACCCAAAAATAAATTTTTAAAAAATCCAAATGTATTGGTCAAGAGCAGTGTGACTTCTGAGTATCACTTGACAAGAATCATGGTTATAGTATTGAGAAAGCAACAAAGAATATGTGACTTTAATGCATGTTCATTTTTCAAGTGATGCTAGTTTTGTATGTAGCAAAGGTGATCTGGAGACCATTGTTGCTGTTATTTACTTATTGTGGTTAAAGCAAGGCCTACCTGACTGCACAACAACCTATCACAAGTAATGCATTTGAGGTGCTTTAGAGGGCAGGAACTTTTACACTGCCTCATAACTTGTTCTTTTTAATAGAAGAGGCCAGAGTTGTGTTCATAGACAAGCTATAAATTTCCGAGGCTGTAGGTAGTATTTTCAGTAGTATAGTTAACTGGAATGAATACATAGGCAATGTTATGTATTGAATATATATACCGTATTTTTTTAAGTATAAGATGAACCTTTTTACCCCCCAAAAGACGGTGGAAATATCAGTGCATCTTATACACCGAATACAGCCATTTTTTGCCTCCCGAAACCCCGCTCCTGCATCCCATTTTTGCGAAAATGGGCCTGTTTTTCGCAAAAATTGGGTGCACAGAGGGTTTGGGAGGCCTGCAGAGTGCTCCTGGGGACTGGGGGGAAGGCAAAAACACCCACATTTTCGCAAAAAAACGGGCAAAAAAGGGGCCGTTTTTTGTAAAAACAGGGGCGTTTTTGCCTTCCCCCAGACCCTAGGAGCACTCTGCAGGCCTTCCAAACCCTCTGCGCACCCCATTTTTGCAAAAAACGGGTGAAAAACAGGCAATTTTTTGCAAAAACTGGGGTGTTTTTGCCTTCTAATTACCCCATCTAGCATGACTGGAGGAGGAATTCTGGAAGCTGAAGTCCACTAGTCTTAAAGCTGTCAAGTTTGAAGACCCCTGGGTTAGGGGTGCAAGGGTCTTCAAACTTGGCAAGTTTAAGACTTGTGGACTTCAACTCCCATTCCTGAGCTAGCATGACTGGAGGAGGAATTCTGGGAGTTGAAGTCCACAAGTCTTAAAGCTGTCAAGTTTGAAGTTTAGTGCGGGGGGGGTGTGCGTGTACGTATGAATGTAGGAACATGATTTCAGCTAAAGTGCTCTGTATTGTTATAAAGGAAACATCATTGTTCTTTCTTGCAGAAAAATGTTAAAGCCAAAAAGTGTAAAAAGTGTACATGGTTGTAAAAAGTGTACATGGTTGTAAAAAGTATACATGGTTGTAAAAAGTGTACATGGTTGTAAAAAGTGTACATGGTTGTAAAAAGTATACATGATTGTAAAAAGTATACATGGTTGTAAAAAGTATTCTGCTATACTGGTATTTTATTAAATAATATATTACTACACCATTTGGTTCAGAATACTTTTTTCCTTGTTTTCCTCCTCTAAAATCTAGGTGTGTCTTATACTCTGAAAAATACAGTAGTTGTGTTAAGCCCTGCTAAAGTGAAACTAACCTTTAGATGACCCTAACTGTTAACTACAACTGTTTTGGAGGGAAACTTAGAACATTCATATTTGGGCAGGCTTTTTCAAGTATTATAATTGGTTAAGGCCCTGTAGGCCCAGAGTATAAATTACAGGGATTTGCCTGCAGTTCCTCAGTTCCAGTTTTCAGCCAATAAATGTTGTTGTATCTATTAGGGTCTGTTTCTTGCCTGCTGAAGCCCACTATACAATAGGCAATGCTTTATTCTGCATAAAACCAAAGGAGGTACTGCCATCTTAGTCCAACCAGAATAAATTGTTCTCAGAACTGTCCTCTCCAGCTCAACTAAAACTTGCTTCAGAAAAAAATGTTGTGACAACTTTTTAAATCTTTCTGGCTGCCAGAACAAACTATACTTTAATGCAGGAATTTTCAAACAACAACAACAACAACAACAACAACAACAAACAACAACAACAACAACAATAATAGAGTTGGAAGGGACCTTGGAGGTCTTCTAGTCCAATCCCCTGCTTAGGCAGGAAACCCTACACTACTTCAGACAAATGGTTGTCCAACATCTTTTTTTTATTTGTCAAGCATATATGATTACAAGCAAAGTATAAATAAAGTATAAGCATGATTATGAGTAAAAGAAATATGAATATATGGGTACATTAGGACGGGAACGGTAGGCACTATTGTACGGTTATGTACACCCCTTACAGACCTCTTAGGAATGGGGTGAGGTCGATGGTAGATAATCTAAGGTTAAAGTTTTTGGGGTTTGTGGAAGAAACTACTGAGTCAGGTAATGTGTTCCAGGCATTGACCACTCTGTTGTTGAAGTCGAATTTTTTGCAATCAAGTTTGGTGTGGTTTACATTAAGTTTGTATCTATTGTGAGCTCCTGTATTATTGTGGTTGAAGCTGAAGTAGTAATTAACAGGTAGGACATTGTGGCAGATAATTTTGTGAGCTACACTTAGGTCAGATCGAAGGTGGTGTAGTTCTAAATTTTCAAGTGCCAAAATTTCATGTCTGGTTTCATAAGGTATTCTGTTGCGAACAGAGGAATGTAATACTCTTCTTGTGAAATATCTCTGGACATTCTCAATTGTGTTAATGTCTGATATGTAGTGTGGGTTCCAGACAGATGAGCTGTATTCAAGAATCGGTCTAGCAAATGTTTTGTATGCTCTGGTTTAGAGTAAAATGTTACCAGAGAAGAAGCTACGCAAGATTAGGTTAACCACTCTTAATGCCTTCTTAGCTATGTTGTTGCAGTGGGCTCTGGCACTTAGATCATTAGAGATGAGTACTCCAAGGTCCTTTACTGAGTGAGGATCATCAACAAGGTCATGATCATCTAGTTTGTATTTTGTGTTCTGATTATTTTTGCCAATGGGTAAAACTGAGCATTTGTTGATTGAGATTTGAAGTTGCCACTTGTTTGACCGTTCAGATACATAGTCAAGGTCTTTTTGAAGGGTTGTAGTATTGTCGGTGGTGTTGAATAGTTTTACATCATCTGCGAAGAGGATGCAGTTACTTTGTATATTATCACAAATGTCATTTATGTAAAGAATAAAGAGAGTAGGTCCTAAAATGCTGCCTTGGGGAACACCGCTGTTAACAGGTACAGGGTTTGATAGAGATGTTCCTATTTTGACCACTTGTTGTCTGTTTGACAGGAATGCAGTTATCCATTTGTGTAGGGGGCCAGAAATGCCATAAGATTTTAGTTTTAGAAGTAGTTTGTCATGTACCACGGAGTCAAAGGCTTTACAAAAGTCTATGTAAATTGTGTCTATTGCTTTGCCCTGGTCGAGTTGAGTAGTCCATATATTTTTACAATGTAGAAGTTGTAGATTGCAGGATAAATTTTTTCTGAAATCAAATTGTTTGTGAGAGAGTTCTTAAAAACTTCTTAAAAACTTCCAGTGTTGGAGCATTCACAACTTCTGGAGGCAAGCTGTTCCACTGATTAATTGTTCTAACTGTCAGGAAATTTCTCCTTAATTCTAAGTTACTTCTCTCCTTGTTTAGTTTCCACCCATTGCTTCTTGTTCTACCCTCGGGTGCTTTGGAGAATAGTTTGACTCCCTCTTCTTTGTGGCAATCCCTGAGATATTGGAACACTGCTATCATGTCTCCCCTGGTCCTTCTTTTCATTAAGCTAGACATACCCAGTTCCTGCAACCGTTCTTCATATGTTTTAGCCTCCAGTCCCCTAATCATCTTTGTTGCTCTTCTCTGCACTCTATGTTCTGCATAAACCTGATGGGATTCTATAACAAACGAATGGCAAAAAAGGGGGACGTTTTCTAAAGCAGTGTGTGGGGAGAGCCACTGGTACCTATGGAAACTGATTGTCCTTATGTGTGTCTGAGAGGCACATAGCAGCAGGAGTCTGAGAATCTCCCCCCCCCCGCTTTTCCCCTTTCCACGAACTGGAAAAAATATGGAACGGGTTTTTTGCTTGAAGGAAATGGAGTTTGTCCATCACTGATTGCCACATCATGGTACGTTCTCCAACATGGCACTATGGGCTGCAATATGGTATCTACCAGGCTTTATTGCTTTCAAAGATATGCTATAATGCCAAGCATCATCCTCTCCGGGTCCAATTCAAGGTGTTGATCACCATCTTTAAAGCCCTTCATGGCTTAGGACCAGGTTATCTCCGGGACTGCATTCTGCCTCATACTTCCCTTCGACCGGTTAGGGCCCACAGAGTTGGCCTCCTCCAGGTCCCGTCGGCCAAGCAATGCCGCCTGGCAGGCCCTAGGGGGAGAGCCTTCTCTGTGGCAGGCCCCGTGCTCTGGAACCAACTTCCCCCAGAGACCCGAACTATCCCCACTCTGCTGGCCTTCCGAAAAGCTGTCAAGACATGGCTTTTCCTGCAGGTTGGGGGCAGAGCTTAATCCACTCGAGCTCACCCCCAAGTATGTATGGTTGTTGAATGAGTATTGGATGTTTTTAAATATTGTGTTTTTAATTTTTATATCTGTTTTTTAATGTGATTTTATAAATTGGTGTCTTGTATATTTTTCTGTTGTACGCCGCCCTGAGTCCTTCGGGAGTTGGGCGGCATATAAGAACACCATAATAAATAAATAAATAAATAATCCAATTATAGTTCCAGAAATGCCTCTCAGTTCCACACAGGACCCATAAATAATGTTAATTTTAAAAAAGGATAATTGCAGACCATTGTTTTGAAGTGCCTCCATCTGCTTCGAAAAAGAAACAGAAGATAGGAATTTGAAGGAACATGTTGAGATCTATAGGTATAAGAGAAAATAACACTCATTTAATTTTGTGTACGTATGCCTAATTGATTTTGGTTAATCTAAGAAACTAAACAAGATTGGCCCTTGCTAGCATTTGTATGGAAAGCCAGGGAAACCTAAGGTAGGTGCAGCAAGCCTTAGTACGGTTAACAAACCCATGTAAAAACAAAAAGCTTTGTCTGTGAATAGAAATAATGAGCAAACTGGGAGGACAAATAAGGAATACTGCCCCTTGAAGTTGCCAAGGTTAAAAACTCTGAACTATAGTTTTATAGCCTAAATTTTATTTGGAATCCCACCTTACAGAATCAAAAGTATTGTACTTAACATCTGACTAGAGATTATGAAATTGTGCTGTTACCTTATACTTACACTGTCTCATACAAGGATCTGGTGGAATTGTTACCCATCCTTCATTTACAATTATCAGGATTTTCAAAAGTGAAAAAATGGAACAAAGGCAGCTTTTAAAAATAAGACAATTGTAAATACACTGCTTGCAATTCTTGAGTTATTGCTATTGGCAAAATTAAAACATTATATTTCTGTATTTGCGTTTAGGAGCCTGCTTATAACTTTAGGTTGATGTTGAATGAATTCCACCACTGAAGCATGACTAATAAACCATGATTCAGCAAACAACGGTTTAGTATGAAGACTTGTGTTTTTTCTGTAAGGCGATCTATTACTACCGTAGTGGGGTAAGATTCGAGACTTACAACATGAAACTGCTCTTCCGCAGTTTCTTTTTTATTTGGGCAGAACGAGATTTGCAGTAGAACAGCTCCAGGGGGAAGAAGTTTATTTCCCAAAGATGATCCATCATTTCCTATCCCTGCTTCTAAGTTCTCTTTCTCCCCCCCTTTCTTCAGTGGTACTGTCCACTGAGAGGCGGAGGTAATAATCCTGGTAAATACGTTTATTTCGCGCATGCGCTTTAACCTTTGAACGCTGCGTGCTGTTGGTGGTGGGGTTTCTCTTCCCTTGTTATCTATTTTATATCAGCATTTCGTTTCGTCGCCGCTGGACCTTTTCGCTTACTCCCCCTCCGTCTCGCCATGGCCGACCCTCGCGTCAGACAGATCAAAATAAAAACAGGCATAGTAAAACGGTGAGTAGGGCCTCGTACGGGGGAGCGTGGCATGGGGAGGTGACGTTGGTTTTTCCAAGCGGCGAGTGAAACTCTCAGGGCCGCGATTTAAGTGCCTTATACCGACGCATTGGCTGGAGGAAAAAGCATCAACTTGATATATGCATGTATATTAGGTCTGTTTTTTACTCGAACACTTTCCCTGAGTACAACAGTCCTGCGAGGAAGGTTAAATTAAAGAGATGTTAATTGGTGGATGGCCGAGTGTGAAATTGAACCTGTCGCTCCCATTTCTAGGTTTGTTCGCTAAGCAAATTTGATTTTTTCCCCCTTCCACCGTTTGCCCTAAAGCCAGGGCCTGTTTTCATGTGTAAATAGGCAGGTTCTATTTAGCAGCGAGAGAATATGCAGTTATATGAAATGGTAGGGTTTTCCTGCCTAAGCAGGGGGTTGGACTAGAAGACCTCCAAGGTCCCTTCCAACTCTTGTTATTCTATTCAATATGTCTGTTCGTATACTGTTTTGTAGACACAGCTTTGGTGATTATCAACAGCTTAAATATATATATTTTCCCCCTGACAAGTGAGAAGATAAATGGAGCCTTTGATGACCTACAGCTATCTGGATAGACTGAACTACCATTTTCACCCACTGATTGTGCTGTCTTTATATAGACAAAATGTTATTCCAGTGTATCTGAAGGGTCATAGAGAAGCTAGCTGGTCCAGAATGCTTTTTCTACTTAATACCTGTATTAACTCTATAGTCCAGATTCTTTGCCACAGTTACTAATGAAGATTGGAGTACACCCACAAAAGTTGTTTGATTCACAAATGTCAGTTGTAATCTATCCACACTTTTTCTTGTGATTTTTGTTTGCATAGTTGCAGCTAACTGGTATTCCATGGTCATTTAAATGTGTATAATACAATGGTGAAGACATATTTCCAACTGTAAATGAACTGTCTTCAAGTTATGTTCAGGACATATGTAATGCAATAATAGTTTTATTGCGTAGAGTAGCACATCTACATATGAAATGAACTGTGTAGATATATTGTGCATATACACATGTAATAACATTCACTGTTTTGTAAATTTCATGCAATAGCAAAGACATTTTCTCTAGCTTGTAGTGGGAAATCATTTTAAGAAAGCAAGAGTTAGCTTTGCTGCAAAGGTGACATACAAATATGATAAAGTAATCTTTATGTATTTACTTCATACCCGTTTTTGTGAAGAATAAGAGATGCTGACTGAGCATTTGCTAATCTATATCCAGTTCTCTTTTCTTCCAATTTATACTGTTTGATTTCTGTTCAGAATCTTCTGTCTTAAGGCTAGTTGCAGGTCAGTTATGTGTTCTGGGTGGGGTGGGGAAGATAGAAATGGAGTTACAGTTAAGTAACACAGTATTGTCATGGATTCGCCAGCTTTTATAATGGTAGTCTTAATATTATAGCACGTTATGAAAAGGCTTAATGATCAGTTAATGAAATCAAATTCAGAATATTTGGTCTGCAGCAAAATGTTGCAGTTTTTGTAGGTTTAACATGTCATGTGGGGAAGAAAATATTTTTGTCCAGTTTCTGTAATGCACTTTCCTGAGAGACATATAGTATCAACTTTCTTATTTCAGCACCAACAAAAATGTATTTAATCCCTAATAATACCTGAAAGTACAGGATTTCCTCTTAACATTCCTTCATATAACTAGAAACTTTTCAAAATAAAAGTATAAGCATGAGGTGCAAAGGACTGCATACATTGCTGCTGAAAAGCTAGATGTCTTGGCAAGTCTGAAGACAAGCCTCTGCTTGGGTGAGGCTGCTTATTAGGTGGGTGGGTGTATTTATTTTGTTATTCTTATATGCCGCCCAACTCCCGAAGGACTCAGGGCGGCGTATGTACAAACACACAGGTTATCTTTCCTTTTTGTCCTTTTTTTCTTTTTTCCTCCAGGAAGTTTTGTTCCCTTATTTTCCCTTTCCAGGACAAACACTTATTTCTCTTATCACAACTTCATCCTGGGGGTTCTTTCCTTATTGGCTCTTCCTGTTGTGGGGAAGGGAAATGTGCACGTGTAGTTGTGTATTTTTGTTTGTGTGAGAGAGAACGAGTGCCACATGCAGATAAGAATCAATTAGTTTTACAAATGACATATCTTATTTTACAGGCAATTAATTTTAATCAACACCTATTAACTCTTTTTCTTCTGACCCTCCCCCTTTTTTGGAGCATGGTTTCTGATGTATATATGCTGGCAAAAATGACACATTTAGGGGAATAGTTTAGGACAGTGGTGGCGAACCTTTTTCGGCTCGCGTGCCAAAAGGGGGGGGCGCGCTCGCGCGTGCTCGCATGGCCACACCCATTCCCTCCCCCCACGCATGCGCACAACACCCCCCCCATGCTGCCCCCTGCGCATGCGCACAAACCCCCACCCCTGCGCAAAGGCTTACCGGAGCCTGGGATGACGAAACCGGCAAACCGGAAGTGCGAAAAACCGCACTTCCGGTTTGCCGGTACGCTGTTTTTTGCACTCCGGAGGGTTCAGGGAAGCTCCCTGAAGCTCCGGAATGCAAAAAACTACAAAACGGACAAACCGGAAGTGCGGAAAAGTGCACTTCCGGTTTGTCCGTTTTGTAGTTTTTTGCATTCCGGAGCTTCAGGGAGCTTCCCTGAACCCTCCGGAGTGCAAAAAACAGCACACCGGCAAACCGGAAGTGCGGTTTTTCGCACTTCCGGTTTGCCGGTGGGCAACCCTCGCGTGCCGGCTTCTATGGCTCCGCGTGCCACCTCTGGCACGCGTGCCATAGGTTCGCCACCACGGGTCTAGGACATCTTTCAGCTGGCATTGGCAATGCTAGTTTGACAAGGTGGGCAGTGAATAGAACTTTTGAGTTTACCATATTTTTTCTGCGTAGTCCGTAGAGTATTTTAAATTCAGAACATCTTCCTCTCAGATAAAAACATTACTTCATTTGCTAGATACTACCAAAATAGATAGTAAATAACTTGATCGTTTTTTTGTTGTCAATGTAAAACTCAATGTTCTACAGGTAGTTCTCACCTACTGACCTCTTGCTCAGTGAATGTTCAAAATTATGATGGTGCTGAAAAAGGAGATCTGTGATGGTCCTCAGTGGTCCCATTGCCATGATTCAAGATCTTGGTAACTGGTGCACATTTATGACAGGTACGCCATTCCATAGTCACATGATCCCCATTTGTGACTTTCACAGCTGGCTTTTGAAAGTCAATGGTGAAGCCCTTAGGAAGTCACAAGTTGCAGTCATGTAACATCAGATTCACTGACGAGGTGATTCACTTAAATGAAATTGATTTAAGTCTGCACAGTTATATGAAGTTTCCCCTTTCAACTTTGTTGCTTAGCAGTAAAGTTGTTGTGGTTGGTAAGTGAGGACTTCCTGTATTTTAAATTGTTTGCTTATTTATGATTTGTATGTTTCAGAGTCCATACTTAGCTTGTATGTACATACCTGAGCTGCTTTCTAGACCTCAAGAGTTTTCATAGGTTTTCTCTGTGTGCGCACAGAACGAAACATTTCCCTTGACTGCTGGATAAGTGATATGGTTCTTCATGCACTTAAATATAATAGCAATCTGGAAAGGCCTTCACAACATAAAAATTTCTCTGCTTCAAGGATGTTTTGCACAGTCCTGGTATGCATACATATATAAAACACAAATGTTTTATTGTAAATTTCTCTCAATGTATTTTCTTTAAATAAAATTCACTAACATATTTCTTAATCTTCTCAGCTTACCACTATTCCAGTAAGAAACTCCTTTTTGCCCAAAAAACAACCAACCTCATATCTGATAGCATCTTAAAGTTGCATTGCTTGAATTGTTTTATTTCTGTTTCTTCAGTCTGTGGATTTTAACAGAATTTTGGAAAAATGTGTATGGTCCTTTTTTGTCTGTAGGTAGTGGCCGTGACCAGTTGTTGAGACTGACCTTTCACTAAAGGAATTTTTATTTTCTTGGTTGTATTTCCTAGATCACGGGTGTCAAACTCGCGTCATGTTGATGTCACTTGATGCATCGTGACATTTTTTGCCTTCGCGGAGCTGGGATGGGCGTGGCCTGCATATGACACATCTGGTCCGCGGGCTGCCAGTTTGATACTCCTGCCCTAGAAGTTATAATTGGGGAATAAAATTTCTATTCCACCATAACTAGTTGATCTAAACCATTGTGATAATTGTGTAGGAAGTAGTTAAACAAATCTTTGCTGGGCCAGAAGACTAGGTAAAATGGCGTGACTTAAGTGCCTGATGGATCTGGATGGTTCTTAAATGCACTTATGCAATTTTCCCAATTGTTTGTTGGTGATTATTGTCAATTCCCTGGCTGATACACATCAGAGTTTTGGATGTTTTTGTTTACATGGCCACATCAGCTTGTTCGTTTATAAGGGTTCTGACAGTGAAGCAAATAGGATATTGGCAGTAGAGGAACTTTCAAGATAATCATATCTAGCATAGAATAAGGCCCATTTGACATCCCATTCTGCTGCAGTACAACGGCCAGTACAATAGCATTTTTCTAGAAGTCTAAAAAGGATGTGTGTAATAGTAGAAATGTGCTGTTTGCATAAAGCTTGAAGCATTTTTTCCAAATCACTTTCAAAATATGCATAGCTAATAAGACCTGTGCTGAAGAAACCCTTCTTTGGAGCTGGAGAGTAGTGCATCACTAAGCCAATTTTAAGTTTTTGATTTCTGAAAAAGATAATAGCTTTGCAGGACCAGGCACCTCTAAATGATGCTGATTATCTGCTCATATTTCAGTGACCTTTCCACTAGCATGTAACTGCAACTGATTTGATTGGTTGGGTAAATGCTCTGTGGAATGTCACTGTGAGTGTTCTTTTGGACTTGTTGGTAGGTTTCAGTATCTTGCAGTGTGATGTTCTTCCAAATGAACACCGCTTCTTCCTAGTTTGTATACCACTGTAGGAAGTTAGCACCCACCCCTCTCCTAGAGGAATGAAATATCCTGGAAAATATTAAAAAGGCAGAATATTATTCTATATATCCCTGGAAACATGCTTTTAGACAGGAAAAGACTCACTCTTAGTAGCCCCCACTTTTGTCAATGGGCCATTAAGGACTGAGCCCAGCTCACTCATTCCCCCCCCCCCCACCTTTGTCAATGTGCCTGGACCAGTCTATTCTACAAAACAAAGATATACTTCTAATTCAGCCATATTAGGAATTGCCCAAAGCCCTTTCATTACACCACATGGGACTGGGAAGATTACATCAGCCGAGCCTGGGACTCTGGTCAGCCCACAAGAGTTGCCCCAGCATGCCCCTGGGAGTCTGACAGCCAATGGGATACATTTCTGCACAGGAACAGGAAACTAGGAGATGGGGCCCAACAGAGGTCATAAAACCAGGAGACTCAGCATTTCTCCTGCCCTTTTTCTCTTCACCTGCATCTGGAAGTATGTGATCCACCTTTTCTGTTCAGGAGCTCCTGCCATGTGCTCCTGCCCACCATTAAAACCTTCTTTCCAAGCAACTTCCATGAATCCAGTGTCTTTTTCCCCACTTGGAACTGAACCCAGAAGGATATTCCTTACAACACCAACTCCCAATGACTTTGTCAGATTATGCTTAGAAGGTGATGAAGAAGATCAAGTATTTGACACATAGGATGTGCATCTAGTGTCCCCAATATTCTTCAGCATCTATCTGAATATGCTGAGGGTCATATTGATGACACTTTGCTTTCTTCTGCAAAGTAAGGAGCAGTAGAGCAGTCAATCTGTTAAATACTCCTTAAGTTTGATAATTGCCTGAAAAGGTTAAATCCAGCAATCTAAAGATGTTATTTGTCAGCATTCATATTCTGATTGTGGTATTCTCTCCCATTAAAGAGTAGTTTCATAAGCTGGGAGTGCTTTTTAACCCTTAATTGTTCTTGAGTTTGCTCCTTATAATGCTACTTTTGAAGAGGTTGCATTTGATATAAAATATAGCAACTACAGTATGATTTTTGTGAGATGTGAATCATGATGATTGTATTGAAATACCTGCACTAGTGGCCTATTGCTTATCAGGTGCAATTTAGCTTAATATTGACTTTTAATCAATCAGTTTACAGTCCAACTGGCTGTTAAATCTGCTGGAAAGATTATTTTGAAAAGACCATGCTATCAAAGGTCCATCTTTCTGGCTCATAGCAGAGGACTTGGAATGCACTCTGTACCCCACTTTCTCAGCATTTAGAAAATCTAAAGATGTACCTTTTTTTGTCAAGTTTCTAATTGTTAATTAGCCAACATTTGTTTTAATTTTATCTTTGATTTTTATATTTTCTTTTTGTCTGTTAAATTTTGTTAATCATCAGGAGAAAGGTGAGACATAAAATAAATTCCTTGTCATCCATTGGATCAGATTTATCGCATGAATGATGATGAGTTGCCCAGCATATGACTAAGTATATTACCCTCATATTTCTTATATTAAGGAACTGACCACAACCAACCACACTCGTACATTTTTACTGGAGATATAGGAATTTTGGATCATATACAGTAATGTAATGCTGAGCACGGTATACAGAGTCTCTACAAAAGTGTTATTGGCTACAGTTTATAAGTATTACCCATAAATACCTCATGCACACTTCTACTTACCGTATTTTTCGGAGTATAAGATGCACCTTTTTACCCCCCAAAAGAAGGTGAAAACTTGGGTGCGTCTTATACACCGAATGTAGCCCTACCCACTCAGCCACCCCCACCCTTTGGCCTCTGTCTTCCAGCAATTTACCTGTTTGCAGCAAAGAGGGAAGAACCTGTAAAGCCAAGCAAGTCACTAGCACTTTCTGACATACAGCTGATTTGCCACGTGGGAAACTGAAATTGAAACTGAAACTGCAAAGAGGCAAATAGCAGAGAGAGACACGCAGATTTTCATTTTTTGCTGAACTGGATGGAAGGGGGTAAGTGCAGTGGTGAAATCCTCCCGGTTCGCCCTGGCCCGTCCTTCGGCGTATAGCCGATGGAACTGGTGGCGGCGCGGAGCTTCTCCCGCCCGCTTTCCCGGCCCGGCTGAACGCCGCCATTCGGGTTATTTTTCCCTCTGCGCATGCACAGAGGGAAAAATAACCCAAATGATTGTGGTCAGCCGGGCCGGGAAAGCAGTGATTGTGTTCAGCCGGGCCGGGAAAGCGGGCAGGAGAAGCTCCGCGCCGCAACCGCCGCCAGTTCCATCGGCTATACGCCGAAGGACTGGCCCGGGCGAACCGGGAGGATTTCACCCCTGGGTAAGTGAATAACTATAAATGTCTGTAGAATGTTCAAATTATTAGACTTATTTTTTAAAGATTGCTTTATTATTGTTCTAGAGCCAGGGGAAACTTTAAGACTTGTGGACTTCAACTCCCAGAATTCAACAGCCAGCTTTGTTAGCTTTGCTAGCTGTGGAATTCTGGGAGTTGAAGTCCACAAGTCTTAAAGTTGCCAAGGTTGGAGATCCCTGTAAATCTAGACAACTTAACAAAATAAAGCTTTTTAAAATAAATGCTTGCTCTGAAGAGGCCCAGTGCTATTGTATCTTCTTTCAAATAATAGAGAATAATGTATACTTCCAGAAATTTTAATTAATTTTAACAGCTCTGTACAAGTATAGTATGAAATGTAACAGTTTCCTGTTTAGTGTTAGATTTTAGTTACCTTGGAGTACATCTATTTAAATAATTGGGAGGAGTTAGTGTGACTACATTTAAGAAAACTTTCTGGCATAATGTACATTTCTCCAATTCTTTGCTATTTCTATCGGTCAGGCACACAGCAAACAGTGTATATCATCTGTGCTGTTTGCTGTTTGGCAAATTGCTTGGAGGCAGAGGCCTTTTTCCCTTGTTTTCCTCCCCCAAAACTAAGGTGTGTCTTATACTTCGGTGCGTCTTATACTCCGAAAAATACGGTAAATTTCCCTAATAGAATTTGACCAGGGTTAGGGGGACAAGTCTTCAAGGTTTGATGGTAGTATGAATGAATGAAAATAGTATTTCTACATATCATTTTCATCAGTATACCTTAAACATAAATATATTTCTTTAAAATATCAGTTTGGCCTTTATTTGTCTTTGCAACTTTAAGTAATACTAGTAGAGAAATACCACTTTGCCTTTTGTCTTACCAGGCATCATTTTGATTGAATCCAATAATTCTACAGGTTCTAATCTTCATGGATACATTTTTCAGGGGCAGATAAAGGAAATGGCTGCTTTTTGCTTTATATTGAAAATCAAAATTATTTGGTTTTGGAAAAATGAGCTCTCCTTCCACAGTAGCTCAGTGCATGCAGAATTCAGTTTTGGGAAAGTATGAGGGTTTTTTTGGGCAAACTAGTTCATCTCTGTTAACCATCACTCTACTAATAGGAATGAATGGAACATTTTATTACTCTTCTTGGACCCTTGTATTTTTATTGTGCAGTAATTAATTATCTTAGAGCCCTGGTGGCACAGTGGTCAAAATGCAGTATTGCAGGCAAACTCTGCCCAGAGCCTGGAGTTTGATCCTCAAGATTGACTTCCATTTTTCCAAGGTCAGTAAAATGGGACCCAGATTATTGGAGATAATATGCAAATAATGCTTCTACATTGTAAACTGTCCAGAAAGTGCTGTAAAGAGCTACAGGGCAGTATATAAGCCTAAATGTTATTGCTATTCCTATTATATGCTTAATAGCTGGATTTTGTGAAATGTGGAATCTATGTATATCACTGAAGAGTTGCTGCAATTAGCATAATATTTTTGCTTTAATAGATGTTGATTTTTTAAATGTTGTCTTCATTTTCCTGTTAAACTGCTCTCTTTTTTAAAGCTATTTCAATATCACATAGGCTTTAAAAGCTGCTAAATGAATGTAGTATATTAGGGACATGTGAAAGTAGTACTGACATTTGCCCATAGTTTCTCTCTGATTAAATGAAACTGACACCAGTAGATTAGAATGAGACTAAGACAATTCACATTGCAATTGTGTTAGTTTAACTTTAACAATCTTTTAACACTCTTCTTTAAATGTAGCTGACATACCATAATTACAAATCTACAAGCCTTGATTATAGAATTTTGCATCATGAACCTATGGGAGAAGTGCATTGATTTTTTGGGGTAAGTCAGACTTTTAAAAACCACCTTTCCAAAAATGGAATCTTCAAGTTTGTTCTTATGCCTGCAGCTTTAGTATATTCTTGCTGTGCTATATAAAGCAATCACAATGCCAAATGTTAAATAACCTATTAGCAAGTTTTTTTTAAAGAAACCAAAAACATTTTTGTCCCTGAAAACTAGGAAAAACTTCTATTTTTGATATAATTATATTATAGTGCACCCTTTATTTAATAGACAGATAAACTGAAGGGTGACAGCCCAACCACAGCAAGTAGGAAAAACTGGTGGGTATGGCAGGGCAATATTGCCTCTCCACAGTATATCTCCCTTCTTCCTCTTCATGAGCAGCACTTAGTGTGGTATAGTCTGCCAGTTGCCCCCTCCACTGATCTTCTTAGAGCAGTGGTTCCCAATCTTTTTGTGATCAAGTACCACTTGGAGGTCCCGTACAGTCGCCGCGTACCACCTGGTTCCAGAGAAACTAAATTCGATCAGATATCACTTTATTTCCATAATTGTACCGTTCCTTTTTTGGCCCCGCGCATCCAGCAACTGGCTTCTCGGGCCGCTGGGACCAGGTGGGCGGCGTGTGGCAACAGTTGCAAATCGTTGCCAGATTATCTTGTGTTAGGCAGTAAACATTTTTGTGAAGTAAAAAATAACTAACTAAAAATCGTTCATGACCCCGAAAGTGTTCGCGTACCACCTGGAAGGCCCTCGTGTACCACTAGTGGTACACGTACCACAGGTTGGGAAGCAATGTCTTAGAGCCTTTGTTCCCTTCCCCCTCTGTCTTCTTTCAGTCATAGTGGTGTTCAAGCAAAGCATATATCCCTGTTCAACAGATTTTGTCCATTAAAAAATGGTCTACTAATTGAGGTAAATCAGTGATTTAATCTAACTAAAATGCAATACTATTACTAGTTAAAATAACTGCATTTGGATCTCTCTTTTAACCTCAATGTTAAAATAGACAGGATTATGCAGTCGTATTTTGGATTATTTGACCATACTAGGTGGAGTTTTTGGGTCCTGAAGTTGACATATCTGAAGGACACCAGATCCTAGTCATAAAATTCCATTCTTGTGGATGGTGATGGATTCAGTTGGCATATTAAAAACAGCAGTAATTAAAATACAAGTATTTCAGAATCAGGATTTTAGATGTATGATGAGAAACTGAATAAATAAGTAAAACACATTATAAACTAAATGAACATTCTATTTCTGCAAAATTTCATTAATGCAAAAAGTCATTAATTGCCTGGTTTGAATGTGTGACTTATTTTAGTCTTGGTTTTTCTTATTATGCTGTTGGGACTTCTTGGACTATGTCATATTTGGGGCTAGATTTTTTGACATAATGCTGAATTTCATTGCCTTCTCTAATGCAGAAATATATATTGGTGTAGAAATTCGAACAAAGAACAAATAATTTGGTTTGGTTTAGAATGGAGAGGATGACTGTTTAATGTAGTTAAACTGATTTCTGATCGGCTCACCCCCTTCTGAAAACATTCATCAGGAACTGCTTGACATAAAGTCATTTTTACAAATCACCAGGGGATAATGGTAGGCCACTTTATGGTTAGCTCTGCTCAGACTTTCACTCACAGAGTGTTCAGTTACTGTATGATACAGTTTGTGAATATGAGTTTACTTTGTTAGAATATTTTTGGGGCCTTAGAAGGCAGCATTTCCTAAAAAAAAATATTCCTGCCTGTACATAAACTGTATGTCCATACATTCACATCATATTTTCTGTGGTTTACATGCCTTTCCAATCTGACAGGACTCTGCATGCAAAAATGACACATAATCATATACTATATTGCTGCCTTAACTTCAAAAAGTCTAGGATAAAAAGTTAGATATTGATGAGTTTAATGTTGAACTGTTTAAATTTTTAATTGTTTCATGCCCTAGTAAATATTAATCATTTTAATTTTTAATTCTTAAAAATTCTAAATAATACGATCAGGTTGACACTTGAACAAGTATTTTTGGGATTAAAATTTCATATACCTCATTCAGAATACAAAACAATGACCTATTAACCTTTCTAATCAATTGCTTTTGAGTTCCTAATGCAGCTCTTTTCTTTTCTCCTCAGAGAATTTTAACTTTTATCTAACTAGGTGGTGGCTTGCTTCACCAACAATTTGCATGCAAAAAACCTTTATGTTTGCTAAACGGAGCGATTTTAGGAAGAATACTGTCGTCTCCTACAGTATTTAGATTTATCTATTTTTGCTTGTAATATTAGACTTTAAGGAACAGAAAATAGTTACATAGAGTACCACTATTCAGGGCACATATACCTGAATTACCTACAGTAATTTTCAGGTTACAAATTTCTGATATTAAATATTCAGTCTTGTATTAATTTTGCTGAAAATGAGTTCCCGGGAACTCAATGGCATTTATTTCTGAGAGCATGCTTATGATTATGGTATGATTGCTGTACAATTTAATATACCGTAACTATTTTATTATACACTCTAAAGCTGTGGTGGCGAACCTATGGCACACGTGCCACAGGTGGCACGCGGAGCCATAGCGGCCGGCACGCAAGGGTTGCCCACCGGCAAACCGGAAGTGCGGAAAAACACACTTCCGGTTTGCCGGTGAGCTGTTTTTTGCACTCCGGAGGGTTCAGGGAAGCTCCCTGAAGCTCCGGAATGCAAAAAACTACAAAACGGACAAACCGGAAGTGCACTTTTCCGCACTTCCGGTTTGTCCGTTTTGTAGTTTTTTGCATTCTGGGGCTTCAGGGAGCTTTCCTGAACCCTCCGGAGTGCAAAAAACAGCACACCGGCAAACCGGAAGTGCATTTTTCCGCACTTCCGGTTTGCCCGTTTCGTCGTCCCAGGCTGCGGTAAGGCCTTTGCGTGTGTGTGTGTGTGTGTGTGCGCATGCACAGGGGGCAGTATGGGGGGGTGTTGTGCGGGCAGTATGGGGGGGGTGTTGTGCGCATGCGTGGGGGGGAGGGAATGGGTGTGGGCGCGCGAGCGCGCCCCCCCTTTTTGGCACACGAGCCTAAAAAGGTTCGCCACCACTGCTCTAAAGTCTATTAACAAATTTATATAAAAGTAGGAAGTGAAAAACATTCCTTTTTTAAAAGGATAATTTGTTACTGCACAACAGTGACTTAGACCCATTGTAGTCAAATGCCAGAAGAAAATCTAAATTGCAAATTAACAATTTGATACTTTTAGGTATGTGACTTATTTTTTTTTAAAAAAATGAGAAACAGCTTTATAGCTTTCCTTATAAGCTAGGGAAATTTAAAATATGATTTAATAAAAGCAAACACAAATTTGCTAGGATTAGGAATTTTTCGTTTCTTAGCTGTCCAGTTTAGTTATATGATCTATCCAGGAAGGTCCTGTGTGCACAAGGACTTCCCTGTTGCCAGCTGTGAGAATGCAAAGCTCCATCTGCCATAGTTGGCAGTAGGATCTTGTTGTGCAGATGAAGTTCTGGATCATAGCCTTTGACTTTGAAATGGTTGACTGGTTTACAACTGTTGAAGCTTAGTTATTAAAAAGCCTTAATCAAAATATTGAAATATTTTCACGAAGCCAGATTTTTGTATTGGTTTATAGCTATCTTAACTTTCTAAAATAGTTAACTGAAAATTCCAAATGTACTTGTTTTGTAAATGTAATTAGAATTGTCTAGTGAACATTTTATATCACTTTTGTATATTTATAGTTAAAAAATTAGCTGTAGTAGAAGACAAATTATTGATCTATGGTTTAATAATATTGTGTTTTGGGCAATGGTGGGTTCCTACCTGTGCGGTCCAGTGCGTCGTTCCGGTAGGGACCCGCTGATTGCTCAATTTGCGCGGGACTGCTCCAGTGCAGTCTTCGCCGGTCCATCGCACGGCGCCATCTTTTTTTCCAAATTTTTGGCCTCTTTTGCTTCCTGCGCATGCGCAGAAGCAAAAGCTCACGAGGGGACGCATGTGTGTGAGAGATTTCAGCAATTTTTTGCTTCTTCCGCATGCGCAGAAGCAAAATCGCGTGAGGGGATGCATGTAGTAAGCATGCGCATACGTGAAACGTGATGATGCACGTGCAGCGCACCAGTAGCCCGGTAAGAGGAACCCGTCCCTGGTTTTGGGGAACACTGAGCTGCAACCTCTGAACTTCTCCTTTCTCCAATATTAATTTCAACCATAATTTTAGATGAAATTTGCAAAAAGTTTTATTATTGTTCCAATGGTGCCTTTTGGGAGGGCTTTGGAAAAAAATAAACAATAGAGAGGTACTCCGCTCAAAGGAACTGGGGTCTGAAGCACTTCTTGAGAATCATTTTTGAAACATGCACAGTCCTAAAACTAATAATACTTGCTTAAAAATCCTGAACATTCATAGTTATTTAAAGATTGTCTCCCACCAGAATTACATTTGTAATCAGTTCTCTTAAAATTTAAAAAAGCACTAATGCATTTCTTTTTCTTAGGCTGAGAAGTTCTAACTTCTAACCCTGAGAAGTTCTTTAACAATGTCTTGCCTACTAACCAGAATGCATGTATGCTGATTTTATTATATGTCAAGGACTTTTTAGCTTAAAGGCTCCTTTACATACTGTGATTATATCGCCATGTGTTCAGTATTGTGCCATCCTGCATATTCTTTGTGATTAGCACATGGTATATTATTTTTTATTTATTTCTGTGATTTGTAGTGATATTTTTTATTTGTATATGAAAATATATTTTAGAGACAATTCTATTACTTTGGCATGGAGCATAAAATTAGGATTCAACCATCCAGATACAGAAATGTTGACTTGATGTATCAGTGGGCTGTTTTGGGGATCAGAATAGTTTTCTCTATATAATGATATTTTCTTATACAAATTTTTTTTCTGGTTTTTTTCTGGTCATTAAAGTTTCATATTTATATTATCTTAAAAATGGTCTTCAGATTCTTTGGCTTCGGTGACAGGATTTGAGATTTAGAATTAATCCAATGCATATAAATGAGTTTTTTTAAAAACAACAACAAAATATAACCCTCAGAATTCTGCCGAAAACAAAATGTTGACATTGGTATTACTGGAATTCTTAAAATATATGCCCAGTGCTTATAAGCAAATATACTCACAGAAGGAGAGAAGCTAGACAATTACTTAGCTTTAAAAATAGGGGAAATTTAATCAGTTAATTCCTTAGCGTAGTTTTTATTTAGTTATATTTATGCATTCATTCTCTTAGCAAGTCCCCAAATGCTCAGGCTGAATGACTAGCCTGAAAAGCAAGTTCCATAACATTTTTACTGTGTTAAATCAATTTGGCCTGAGTAAGTAGATTTACAGTGATTTGGGCAACATTCCCATCAGTTTTCCTTGAGGCATTTTCTTGTAATAATATTACAACTGTGTAATGTTTTTGGGGGGAAATAAGAGCAGTGTAAAGGAGCAGTTACATTTATTTTTAAGTAAGTTAACCCTAGAATTTTTTATCTATATAAATAAAAATGTAAATGTTCATTTGTTCAAAATCTTAAATCTCCGAAAGTTCTTCACCGATTGCTTTGAAATTTTAATACAACGTTGCATTTGAATATGCTTTATATATGTTTTATATACCTACTATTATATAGATGTCACACCTGTGACAGGTAAAAACATTTTTTTTGAAAAACTGCGCAAGCCCCGCCCACCAGGAGGAGCTCTCCCGCTCCTGGTGGAGCCCGCCGAGGGTCCCGGGGGCGGCGGGCAGTGGGGCTGCAAACTGGGACTGGCATGGCTTCGCCCCTCCCGTTGTGCCGGGCTGGGTTGGAGGGGCCCGCCGTGTATAACCAGGCGCCTGGGGGCAGCGGCGGGGTCTGTTCCCCTGGGGCTCCAGGCTCGCCATGGTGATGGCAGCTCCCTCCACCCTTCCGTCCATCCTGCCGCAAAGGGACAGCCACCCGATCATGGCGGCACAGGGAGCCCGAGCAGGGGGGCTGATTGACAGCTGGGGGTGCAGTGCGGGGTTGTCCGCGTTGGGGTCCGGAGCTGCGAGGAAGGTGGCTGCTGCGGATGCAGAGAGGGTCCCCCGGAAAAGCAGGAGCCTCTGTGCACCCCGGCTATGTTTTGGGGTGGGGTGTTTCCACGATGGGCCCTTTTGGGCGATGGTCCCCTGACCCCCCAGGTCTCTGCGGCTCTTGCTCCGGGGGCGGCTGACCCGAGGAGCTGTGGGGGCCTTGGCCGCTCGCCAGGGTGGCATTTCTCTGCAAACGGGCCTCCCAGACTGAGCCACAGCAACGCGTGGCCGGGTACAGCTAGTAGTGATATAAATGTTTATACTAGATAACGTAACATGAGCTGTTGATACTTAGATCACTCCTGTTTCAGTGTTTAATAGATTAAATGCTAGGTTTACAGGTTATATTTTAGACTGTAGAAAACTGGACTTTGGTTAATGGACAGAATTTGCTGAATCTGAGTTTTGCCTGAATTATTATTCTGCTGGGATTTCCTGAATAATGCTTTATATAACGTAAAGTGTATTTGGAAGATACTGAGTCAGAAGCAACAGACAATTAAATAAGACTTAGGAGTTTAGGGATTGTGAATCTAAAGATTCTACTGGCACCAAATTTATCAAAAATATATATTTCATTTAATTGATTTTTTTCTGGAGTTCATGCTTCTCTTTCCAGAAGAACTTGCTCTGATATACTTCTATCATATTCCTGAGTCCTCTTCCATTTCACAGAGGAAATAACACTCCCTGGTTTTGCAATTTTTTATTTTATTACTTGGATTCTCTTAATCCTCCTTCCACTCACAGCAATTATCTCTGTGATGTGTGACATGATTCCTTATTTCAATAGCAGAAAACGGTGGCTGCTCTTGTGTGTCTTAGATGTGGTTCAAGGGTCAGCGTGAGAAGAACATTGCTGTAGAGGGGTGGATAGAGAGATGGATAAGTGTCCCTGTATTGAACAAGTGTATCTTTGGGCCTTAAAAACACCCTTTAACCATTTATTAGACAAGCAAGTCTGGTCCCCTTACTCTTTAGCAAAGTGTGATACATATTTATTCAAAGGTTTTCTTGTTATGTTCATTGGAGCTCTCTCAGGACCATATCAGTATGCATAGTTTTGTAACCAAATACCTATTTTCCTCCTGTAGCTTAATGGCTTGTTTTGAAATCTGTTGTGATTGGTCTACAGTAAAACAGCTACCCTAGTCTTATCCTCCAACACCAGATGAAAAATCTTATCCTCCTTATTGTAAGCATTTCTATGACTAAAATGGCTAACACTTGACCATGTGAAGGGGCCTCAACATTTTTGCCTAAGAAGTGTTCTGAGTTTCTCTTCTGGGATTGGTCCCAGTTCATGTAATTTATATGCAGTATCTATGCTATTGTTAAATGGCAGTAAAATTGCAATAGCAGCAATTTCAACTTCGGAGAGGGATTACTTTACTGAAATGAAAAATTGGAACAAAACTCATTTTTCTGGCCATACCATTGAATCATTGCCAATATTTTTAAATTGAATGTCAGTGGATTTTTGAATATAACTATTTTTAGTATATTTATTAACAAATATATTTGCAAGAGTGTTTGAGAGAACAGCACAAATTTGAAGTAAAATTTCATCGGCTATTCTAGTTCTTTTCAGTCTACAAAAGTGGATTTTAAAAGAGTAGATTTAAGCACATTGCTGAACAATTTCGTTTCTAAGGAATTTTTTTGAAAGGAAATAGTTATTTTTGTATATGGAACTATATTTAACAGAAAAGCTATACATTAAGAAAAAGGGAAAGAACAATCAACGTTTAAAAGGTAAACAGTAACTTGACACAAATAATAAACAGTAGTAAGTTGATACAAGGGAGAGGAAGGAAAAACCTAGACTAAATGAAAGTTGCCATAAAACCTTTGTTTAGTCAATTTTGTATGATGGACAATTTTTTGTTATATGGACACTAGTAATTAGGACATTAATCCTTATGAAGATTTTACTACAAATTATGCCATTTCTAATATGTAATTCAAAACATGATAAATTGATGCAAATGTCACAGATCCACATTTAATGGACAACATCGCTCTCCTAGGCATTGGACCTAGGTATCTCCGAGACCGCCTGCTGCCACAAACTGCCTCCCATCGACCAGTGCGCTCCCACAGAGAGGGCCTCCTCGGGGTGCCATCAGCCAAGCAGTGTAGGCTGGTGACGCCCAGGGGGAGGGCCTTCTCTGTGGGAGCACCCACCCTCTGGAATCAGCTCCCTCCAGACTTAAGAACAATTCACGACCTGTCCACCTTCCGCCGTGCCCTCAAGACGTATTATTTTTATCAAGCCGGGCTGGCATGAAAAAGTTTTTGGGTTTTTAAAATTTTAAGATTTTACTAAATTTTAATTGTATTAAATTAGGGCCACATTGAATATTTTATTTTAAATGTATTTTAATGTTTTTTACTTGGCTTAAATGTATTTTAATGTTTTTTACTTGGCTGTTCACCGCCCTGAGTCCCCTGGAGAAGGGCGGTATATAAATTTAATTAAACTTAAACTTAAACTTAACTCCCAACAGTTTATTAAATTGAGGGTTTGGTGTCTACAACATTGCTACAAGGTTTTGAATTTCAAATGGTTTGTTAGGCAAGTTTGTAAGAAAAATGGGGGAGGGGAAAATATGGCTCATGGTACACCCATGGTGTTTAAGATGTCTTTCTTGAAAGAAAACAATTAAGTGGATCTATGATAACTCTTCATATATCTGAAAAAATATTTATTTATATCCTACCTTTATTTTTTTAATAAATAACTCAAGGTGGCAAACAACCTTTCCTCCTATTCTCCCCACAGCAATACCTTGTGAGGTGAGTTGGGCTGAAGGTGAGTGGCCCAAAGTCATCAAGCTAGTTTTTATGCCTAAGGTGTGATTAGAACTCAGTCTCCCTTGGTTCCTTAACCACTGGACCAAGCTGATTCTCATATATTTCACAGAAAGAAGATCAAAATTTTATCTTTTATTTCAGAATTCAGGTTACAATAAGGTAACTTATGATTGTTTAAAAAAAACATTTCAAACAATGAGAGGAGTTTGACTAATTATCTAGCAGGATAATGGGCTTGTCCTAATTTAATATATTCAATCAGAGGCTATATAGCAGTGATGGCGAACCTTTTTTTCCTCAGGTGCCGAAAGTACGTGCGCATGTGCTATCGCGCATGCGCGAGTGCCCACACCCATAATTCAATCCCTGGGGAGGGCGAAAATGGCCTCCCCCACCACCCTGGAGGCCCTCTGGAGGCCAGAAACGGCCCATTTCCCAACTTTTGGTGGGCCTAGTAGGCCCATTTTTCATCCTCCCCAGGCTCCAGAGGCTTCCCTGGAGTTTGGGGAGGGTGAAAATTCCCTCTCCCGCCCACCGGAGGCCCTCCGGAAGCTGAAAATACCCTCCCAGAGCCTCAGTGCAAGCCAAAAATCAGATGGCTGGAGTGCACATGCACGTTGGAGCTGAGCTAGGGCAACGGCTCGCGTGCTGGCAGCTATGGCTCCGCGTGCCACAGGTTCGCCATCACTGCTATATAGCCTTCTATTAAGGATGTCTTAATTTGAATTCCTGTACTGAGTAAGGAGTTGGGCTCAGTGGTCTTAGTAGTCCTTCCAACTGCATGATTATGTAATCAAAACTTCTGTTATTTTACCTAGATTTTTCATAAGAATAAAACACCAACAAACTGACCATTAAATTGACAGTCTGCTATTGTGTTTGCAATGCTGAATAAATAGGAATGTGTTTGCACATTATAATCATATATCAAGAATGCCCTGCTACTGTGGCAGATTGTTTTTTATTGTATCATCTGGTCATTTAATAATAATTGCAGAAATGACAGCTCCTTGCTCCTCTCTTGAATTTAGGGATTCTTTCAGGTAGGAAGCATAAGATTTAAAACAAGAAGCAAATGCACACAGTCATCACAATTGTGTGAGTCTGTTGCTGTCAACTGGCTGAAATTGTATAAAGGGATGATGACTGCACATTGCACTGCTTCATCTCTGTGCCTCTTAAGAGGACTATTGATAATCATTTTCAGCATAGATTTAGTGTATTTTTATGAGCCTGACTTTTTACCGTAGGTTAATTTTTTCAGGCATCACATGCCTCTGGGGCCAGGTCCATTGTAGGTAGATATGCTGGAAAACAACTGAATGCACTGTCTATGAACAGGCTTATTAATTTATTTTATTTATTTATTTATTTAAATAGATTTGTATGCCGCCCAGCTCCCAGGGGACTCTGGGCGGCTCACACCATGTCAAATCCATTTATCAATATAAAAAAGAAAAACATAACAGTTAAAAACTACAAAGTTAAAAAACATCTAGCATTCATAACCAGGGGGGAGACCCATATATATTCTGATTGGTCTCACTTTCATCCCGCTTGCCGGAAGAGCCAAGTTTTTATTGCTTTACGGAAGGCCAGCAGGGTGGGGATAGTCCTGATCTCTGGAGGGAGTTGGTTCCAAAGGGAGGGAGCTCCCACAGAGAAGGCTCTCCCCCTTGGCCCCGCCAACCGGCATTGCTTGGTCAATGGGACCTGGAGGAGACCAACTCTGTGGGCCCTAACCGGTCGTAGGGAGGTATGCGGCAGGATGCGGTCCCGAAGGATCGCATATAGGTTACCTATGTTTGTTTACAAATATTTATTGTTATTTCAGTTGTGGATTTTAAATGACTCATAACTGGTATAATATAACCAATAATAATGGAAGTCAGTAGACCAGCTATCAGTATGAAAAAACATAACAATTTATTACTTAAATATTCAGTGCTTCAGAGATTCATGTCCTGGGCACCTGCACCTTACCAGTTAAAAGAACAACCTCTTTACCCAGTCACACAGAGGTTGTTAGTAAAAAAAACACAACCCTAAGTTTTCATATTGGCTGTGATAAATTGACTTCTAAAGTTAATGCCAGCAGCTGCTGAAATTTATATAACTTCATTGAATTTTCCTCAGCCTTGTGAAAAAAAACCAGGAAGAATTTTGTTTTCTTTTGAAGCTGGTTGTCGGACGATGAAGGCTTAATACCTGACCAGCCTGCATTTGAAGGTTTTTTTCGGCCTCTGCTGTTTAGATTGTTGCTCTTCAAAGCGAAGAACACTGCTAGTCTGGGTACTAATCAGATGATTCAAGAGGCTGCTTCAGGGTCAGCAGATTCTGCAGGCCCTCTCTTTACTGAACCTACTATAGAGGCAGAGGTGGTCCTGCCCCCAGGCTATTCCTGGACATAGTGCAGAGGCAGTGGGTCTCTCCTGGGACAGGGCCCAATCCCAGGGGTCTGGACAGACGTTTTTATAATATGGACCCAGACCTTGCCAATGCCCTTCAAGTTCCAACGATTGACGCCCCTGTGGTGTCATTGTCTTTACCCTCTGTCATGGCAGGCCCTCCAGAGGACACCCTCCGACCTGAGGACAAAATGGCAGAGCAGTTGTTGGTGAAGGCTCACCAGGTGGCTGCATGGGCCGTCAAGGCCTCTACAGCTGCCTCATTTTTTAAATAAAGCTTCACTGCTCTGGCTGAGGCATCTGCAAGAAAGGCTACCAGCTGCTGACATGAGGTTCCATCAAGACCTTAATAAATTAATGGCGGCAATGGAATTTTCAGCGGACGCCACACTGAATGCGGCGAGATTCACAGCCAAGTCCATCAGCTCATCTGTTGCTACCTGCTATCTCCTATGGCTCTGCCAGTGGCAAGCCAATGCCAGGACTAAGTGGAGGCTGGCGTCTGCCCCGTTTTCCAGGGATAAATTGTTTGGGGACTCCCTGGACCCTATTTTAGTTGAGTCCAGGGACAAGCGCAAGATTCTGCCATCCATGTCCCAGAGAGCAGACTCACGCCTGTCCCCTTATTTTCGACCCTCGTCCTTTCGAGGCCTGGACAGCGGACCTTTTCTTACCAGAAAAAGGCAACAACAGGACAGACAGGGCAGGTAAGGGCAAAGGTACCCACCCAAACGGTCCTTTTGAGGTGGGAGGGGTCGCCCTTTCGGCGTTCGAGGTAACTGCTCGTCCAACCCTTCCATAGGGGGTTGCTTGGCCTTCTTTGCCAGCCAATGGGAGGACTCCACCACAGACGCCTGGGTCAGGGAGACGGTGAGATCGGGCCTCTCCCTGAAATTCCTCTCCCAAGGCTTTTCATCCGCTGTCCTGTGTCAAAGGATCGGACGAAGCGGCTCCTCATGGAATCTGCCATAAAACGTCTCTTGGATATTCAGGCTATCCAACCGGTTCCAGAGGAGCAACAGGGACAGGGATTTTATTCCCTCCTGTTCATAATCCCAAAGGCCTCTGGGGGATGAAGGGCGATTCTGGACCTCAAAACTCTGAACCATCACATTGTTTACCAACGGTTCAAGATGCAGTCACTCCAGACCATCTTAGCGTCAGAAAGGACGACTTCCTCACATCAGTGGATCTGACAGAAGCGTATCTTCACATCCCCATCCTGTCCACCCACAGACAGTTTCTCCGCTTCCACTATGCGGGGAAACACTATCAATATCGAGCCGTTCGGCCTGTCCTCCACCCCCAGGGTGTTCACCAAGCTGATGGCCACACTGGCGGGCCATCTCCGGACTCTTCCGATAAGGATCCAATTTTATCTGGACGATATCCTTATTCAGTCTGGCTCGGAACCCCAGGCGAGGAGGGACCTGGCTGCCACTATCCAGGTCCTAAAAGACCACGGCTTTTCTATAAATATGTCCAAAAGCCACTTGGTACCGACAACCCGACTGCTTCATTTGGGGGCAGTTGTAGACACTGTGGAGTCCAAGGTCTACCTATCCCAGGAGCGCCAATCCAGCCTGAAGGAATTGGCAGTTTGTATTAGGAGAGAGCGTACTGTACCACTTCTACTTCTCTCTCAGCTCCTGGGAAAGATGGTGTCCTGCTTTTCTATCATACCATGGGCACAACTCCACAGCAGAATGCTACAGTGGTTCCTCCTTCCATATCAGAGGTCCGGCAGAAGTAGCTTGCCGACCAGAGTGCAGGTTCTGCCAGAGGTGATCCTTTCTCTCGAATGGTGGACGTCCCAGACAATCTCCAAGGGCTGCCAGTTCAGAGAACCAGATCGCCTGACACTAACAACAGATGCCAGCCTTTTTGGCTAGTGCGTGCGTGTGTGTGCCCACACTCATGCCCTACCCCATGTATGCACACAACCCCCGCGCTGCCCCCCCACATGCGCAACCCCCCGCGCTGTCCCCCGCACATGCGCACAGGCCTCACTGAAGACTCCAGACTCCTGAAGCCTGGGGATGGCAAAAAACGGCCCAATGGGCCAAATGGAAGTTTGGAAACAAACTTCCAGTTGGCCCGTTGGGCCATTTTTCACCATCCCCAGGCTTCATGGAAGCCTCCTGAAGCCTGGGGACAGCGAAAAACAGCCGAGAAGAAGGCCGAAAATCAGCTGGCCAGTGCATGCATGCTTGCTGGAGCTGACATAGGGCAACACCTTGTGTGCCCTCAGATATGGCTCCGCATGCTACATGTGGCACGCGTGCCATAGGTTCACCATCACTAATCTAGGTGCTTTATTGGCAAATTGAGCCAAATAATAATGTTCTTTTCTGAGAACCATGGCTTCTTATGGGAATCCCATTTTTATTTGGTACTTTGCTGATTGTAGAGTCAAGAACACTGATGTTAGCCAAGCCAAAAAGAAACTTAACACTTGGAAATTATTCTTGGGTTCTGGGAACTTCCTCAAGAACATGGTGGACAGATCAGATGCAAAGTCAATGTTTGCAGCTAAGAAGGAGTTGACAAGTAGATCAGTTCCTTTGATTATCTCTGGAGAAAGAGAGGATGCGAGATCAGCCATGTTTTGTGCGCCATTCATTTGTTCCTCATGAGGAAATTAGAAGAACCAGGAAACCAGGAAATTTAGCATTTTGGTTCTCGTCCCAATTGGAGCCTTCAAATGACAGTAAGTTTGCACTTCCTTTACTAACCACTTTAGGAAATTGCCCATTAATTGCTTTAAAGAAGTTAGATACCTTCAAAATAGTTGGAAACACCAGGAAGGTGCCTTCAATCCTTAATGTAAAATAGTGCAACTATACAAACTTTTAAGAAACAGAAAGCATAAGGGGACCAAAGTTTGTGAGATTTACATAGGCAAGACTAACTCAAGAATCAGTTTTGATTCTTTAATAAAATACTTGTTCAACCAACTGTAGTTGTCCCTTTAATTGAGTTGATTGATCTGGGAGGTACCGTATTTTTCGGAGTATAAGATGCACCGGAGTATAAGACGCACCTTAGTTTTGGGGGAGGAAAACAAGAAAAAAAATTCTGCCTCTGCCTCCCAGCAATTTGCCTCCCAGCAAACAGCACAGATGATATACACTGTTTGCTGTGTATTTCTGTGCATGTGTACCTGACCCATAGAAATAGCAAAGAATTGGAGAAATGTACATTATGGCAGTATATTAATGCCCGAAAGTTTTCTCAAATGTAGTAACTCCTCCCAATTATTTAAATAGATCTACTCCAAACATAACTAAGTCAGGGTTTAACTCAGCTGCCTTATCTTAACTAAAACAGGACACTATTACATTTCAGACTATACTTGTACAGATACTGTTAAAATTGATGTGGCTGTAATAATAATAATAATAATAATAATAATAATAATAATAATAATAATAATAATAATAATAATAATAATAATAATAATAATAATAATAATAATAATAATAATAATAATAATAATAATAATACAGCAGCAGCAGCAGCAGCAGCAGCAACACTGACAACATCAACAACACCAGCAAACAACAACAACAAACTACTTTCTGGAAGTATACATTATTCTCTGCTATTTAAAAGAAGATACAAAAGCACTGGGCCTCTTCAGAACAAGCATTTATTTTAAAAG